>CM033108.1:7365067-7626173 GCA_019321725.1 Paulownia fortunei
ATTATAAGAATAAATGGCACTTCAGCACTTCAAATTTCGTTATTTTAGTATATTATTCTAAAAGTATATTTTAAATACTTTATCTCCTCAAATATAATTATTTTGATACTTTACCTCAAAAATAAATTTTAATCACTTTGCCTCCTTAATTTATATTTATTATAATACTTTGTCTTAATATTATTTTCAAATAAAATAATTATCGGAATGCTCTTCGGAAGTCGCCATCACACATTTTTTTCCATCTTTCTATGCAAATTTAAGAAATATGCATCGTAATATATTTTTATTATTATCAATGATGAAGTCATAATAAATAATGATATTTTTACTGTAAATAATGGTGATACTTTTATTAATAGTACTGCGATCGATATTATTTACGGTAAAAGTATCACCCTTTTGTTGTGTTTTAATATTTGACAATAATAAAAAAAATTATGATGCAATTTTATTTTACTTTTACATGGAAAGATTAAGGCAAAAATGTGCGATGACGGCTAACGAAAAATATTTTGATGAGTTTTTTATTTGAAATTGATATTATGAGGTAAAGTGTTATAATAAATATAACTTGAGCAGACAAAATGGTTAAAATTACTTTTGGGAAATAAAGTGACAAAATAATTAAGTTTGAGGGGCAATATGCTTAAATTTACTTTTGGGTAATATATCAAAATAATCAAATTTAGAAGAGTAAATGCTAATTACCCTAATTATAAAAACACCAAATTATTTAAAATTGATGTCCCATTTCAATGTTTACGAGCCACAAAGGTAAATGGAAATAATAAAATAATATATTTGTCCTTTTGAAATACAACAAACAAAAAAGAGAGATAAACCGAAAATATGAATATTGTGCGGATGACTTTATCATTATTTTATAAATACATTAACGTTAAGGATAGATATTTGTACAATCAAAATATTTTTCTTTTCCCTTTCCATTCCCTACCCCATTCCCCCTATATACTAGTAAATTACACTCATTCCCTTCCTACACCACCCTACCCCCCTCTAAACTAGTCAATGAAATACACTCAGTACGTGTGCAAAAGAAAAAAGTTGATGAAAATATTTTGAGTATAAATAAGATGTGAGAAACATTGATAAGAAATAGAAAAAAAAAAGAGATGAGAGAGGATTTAAACAAACACGATAAAAAAGGAAAATTCCAAATTTAAAATATGTATTTTACTTGGTGATATGGAATAATTCTGAACCTTCATCTACACGTGAGCTTTCCTCATCGGGGATTGATTGATTGATTGGTTCCTGTCTGCGACATAAACAAAGGGTTAGAAGTTCCTTAGATTGTCTCAGAAATAACTCTCTAACGCTCAAGTTAGAACTAAAGTAAGAGATAATAAGTAAATGACAGAAAATCGTAAATGCTCAATGTAAATCAACTACTTCAAACTAAATAGGGAAATAGTATTTATAGGTGTTCAATTAAGAGTTGTATTCTCATATAGTAGGGTATATGTATTGATAAGCTTTGGGCTTGCCTAGACAACTATTTGGGTTATCATATAAGCCCCCACTCTTGGGTGAATTTCACATAGGAAGTAAATTATTAGCCAATTTGAGTTAAACCTATATTCACGTGAGGTGTAAAAGTTGGTTTATAAATCTCGAGGGAGGGCAAGCGCGGCTTCGCTTGAGGACTCCTCAATCTGAGTGAGGTAGTGTGGCCTCACCCGGGTACTTCTCTGCCCAAGCAAGGTAATATGGCCTCGCCTAAGGACTTTTCTACCAAGGCAAGGCAACATGGTCTTGCTTGGATGCATTTTCGCTTGGGAGAGGCAGCATGGCCTCACCTAGAGGTATTTCTACCTAGGTGAGGCAGTGTGGCCTCGCCAGGACGTATGTTTGCTTGACCGAGGTAACGTGGTCTTACCCTGAGGCACTTCTGCTCGGTGAGACAACATAGCCTCGCCTAGATGCATTTCTGCATGGGCGAGGTAGTGTGACCTTGCTCGAGTGTACTTTCATCCGAGTTGTTAGAGTAGTGTCCGACTGACCATTATTATACTTTTGTACAAATAATTTTATGCATAATATATTAATAATAGTGGTAATTTTTTATTGTTAATTGCACTTAAACATTTAGGTAAAGTCCCTAGATCATTCTTAGCTACGTGGTATAGTCGTGTATATGATGATAATTATAAAACATTACTCCATAGTTTTGATCTTAAATAAGTTTTGAGTCGAGGGTTCATTAAGATGGGACATCGATAAGCCCGCATAACTCGCACATGCGATACATACTTGAAAATAAGATATCTCGCTCTATAGATATAAGATAGGGATGTTAGTGCATGTGTGCAGTTACTCGTTGGGGAACTAGTATTCCGAACCCCTGCAGAAAATTCTCAACTGAAAATATTGTTCATCGAAATAAAATTTTCTAGTTGCAATAAATTAGTCCTTAAACTTGAAGCACGATAATAACCTCGTGTAGGACATCATATACTTTGATATATTTTCTAATTGCCTAAAAATCATAAGGGTTTACATTGGGTATATAATCTTTGTGCATAGAGGTTACGAAGTGGTCAACAAAGGATTCATCACATATCTAGCAGAATAGGTAAATCGCCTATACATTTCATGGTCCTTGACTTAAAAGCATCTGGCTAGATTAAGATGAATATTAGATGAGGGTTTTCTGATGATTCATCATAAGTCAATGAGACTAAAAATGAAATTATAGTTAATAAGTTAATTAGAGTTTCGATTGGCTATCCATGCCCTAAACTTAATTAGGAGGTTAGTTGACAGAAGGATCGAACTTGCATGGTACTCGTAATAGAACTAGGTTGTCAAGATGCACTGCTAGATACTTCTCTTGGCTTGTGAGGTTCTTATAATTAAGGAGTTAATCTCAAGATGGATTAGTTAATCGAAATATATTATATATATAATCACTAAGTTGAAATAGTTTCAAGCTCATTGTTAGCTTAGTTGTGAATTTAATGTGTCACACACAAAATAAGATGGACCACTTCAACCTAAAATTTTATCCAAGGAGTTGGATCAAGTTATTTAATGGAGATTATAGTTAAATTAATTTAAAGAGTTAAATTAATTTATCCAATAAAATAATAAGATTATTTAATTGGACATAATAAAGATTAGGAACTTTTTAGGAATTATTAATTAATTAATTTGAACAATTAATTTAAATTAATTAATTAATTGACCTTATATTAGTTTATGGGTTTAAATTAATTTAATTATTTATATTGGCCCTAATTTAATTAGGTAGTCTTATGAAACTAATTTAATTGAACTTGATTAATTACTAAAGATTAATCAATAAGCAAGGCCAATGTTAATGGGCTCGTAGAAGAAGCTTATTGGAAGTCTATTGGAGAAATAAATACTCCATTCTTAGATGGAAAGAGTCTTATAAGAAAGGAAGTCAAAAACTCCTCTTAGATAGAAATAAGCTTGGGGTAAAATAAGGAGTCTTGGATACCTATTAGGATTAGGGTAGGATCTCATAGGTGTATAAATACACCTTATAAGGCCCAAATTCTTGCAAGCAATACGAGAAGAATTTTCGGCCCCAAGCTTAAAAATATACATGCTTCCTTCTCCATTTTTCTCTCTTGCTTTGTTCAATCAATTGGTTCTATACCTCTTGATAATTAGATTAATTCTCCAATCATTAGTTGATATTAGAATTAATCTACACTCCTAAAATTCTAGAATAAAAATTCTATATTCTCTAGTAAGTTTATAGAATTGTGATCCTGCCCATCTTGTGGATACATCATAGAAGGAAGACGCTTAGATTCCTATGGCAAATCTTTTCTGATCTAGACAGACGCGCTTGGAATCGCTCTAATCATCTCCTACAAAATGAGTGCTTGATTCAAGTGTATTCGCAAGAACCTACATTTATCTTTTAAACGAGTAATTCAGATGCAAACCAATTAATCGCATTGAATCCGAAATTGTATGATTTATTTAATTATACATATTTTAAAAACATAAGATTACTATTGCATATACTTTTGAGATTATCTAGACCTAACACGGGCAATGCAGTATTGCCTCGCTTGGATGCACTTTCACCCAGGCAAGGCAACATGGCCTTACCTAGAGGTTTTTTTGCCCGGGCAAGATAATGTGGCTTCACCTAGATGCACTTTCATCCACGAGAGGTAGTGTGGCATTGCCCAGATGTATTTTTGTTTAGATGAGGCAATGTGGCCTCGCTTGGATATATTTCTGCCCAAGCCAAGTAGCATGGCCTCACCCAAATGCTCTTCTACACAGCAAGGCAGCGGGGCCTCACTCGACATTTTGTGAGCACAAGTCTTCCCTTTGCTAAATCAATCATTTTTTGTGCTTACCAAATACTGCTTCAATTTTTCTTTCCTTACTTTGTAAAGAGTTTCTATTTTTATTAGTTTTTGGAAAAAAGTTTATGATCCTTGGGATCATCTATCTCTTTCGTGGTTGCAAAGAAATTACTTCATCATAGGAGCATTAAGTTTTTGGTCCTTTTTTTGCCAAAAATGGGAAATACAATGGATAATTTAAGTACTCATCTGCTAATGATATAGCCCTCCAAAGACAGGTTGCTATGAAGGTTTGAGACCTCTAGGTAGGAATTAGAGATTTTGATTTAGGGCTTAGCCTTTTAGCTAGAACTTAGAAATATTTCAGTCTTTTATTTCAGACTCATGTTGCTTTGATCTTTTCTTTTTACTTGGCTGCATGTTGAGCGTAGGATGTTTTGTACAATTTTGAGAAGATTTGTTTTGTTTTGCCTTATTGTTGCTAATATCTTATTATAATTATTTTTTCAGTGACGGGCTAGGAGTTACTTTGCCCATGGAGATTGGTAGAGCGAGATATTATTGTGCCCATGTCTAAGTCGTGTCTTAAGAGATATTGCTTTACTCGAGGTTAAGTTATGCCTAGAAAGAGGTAGCCTTGTCTTGGGCTAAGTTGAGCAAGATGATGGTTAGCTTTGCCCAAGACTAAGTTATGTCGAGAGAAAGGTAGCCTTGTTGTGGACTGAGTTGTGTCTGTAGATGGGTGGCCTTACGAAGGGCTAAGTTATGCCCAAGGTAGGATGGACTTACCTTGGACTAAGTTATGCTCGGGAAGGGGTAGCCTCAGCCAGGTCTTAGTTGTACCTGAAGAGGGATAGCCTTGCTTAGGATAAAGTTATGTCTTGGGAGAGGTAGCCTCACATGGGTTTGTTAATATGCTTCCACGAGCCTCTTTTGACATCTTATAAGCATATTTTGTTACTTAGCCTTAAGTCATTGTGAACTTTTTACATTTAAGCATTGTTATGCTTTCCAAAGAGTACAAATAAACTTCAAATATATGGCTATTGTGATGCCTCACAATGAGTCTGGGCCTCTTATAAGTAGGTGTTGTAATGCTCTAATATGAGCCCTCAGGCTTCGTATAGTTGATTATTTCGACGCCCTACCACGAGTGTTTTACTCAACTTTTTATAGGTAAGCTTTTGTATATTGTATGAGTTATGATCCCCTGAGTGTACATAATGGATCTTCTTTTACTACTTGCGAAATAATTATCGTAAGCGCACTCTGAAAGGAGGCTTTTGCTTCACACTGGAGTGTGATGTAGGGGGAGACACTTGTCATCATACCATGGTGCGTCCCAAGTGGAGGAGCTTGCCACCAAACTAGAGGAGTATGCTCCAATAAGAGATGCTTGTGTTAAATTAGAGGAGGACACTCTTGGGAGGATGCTTAGCATAGTGTTTTTCTCTTTACTCAGATCCTATTCCTTAGGGGCTCTTCTTACTTTTTATTTGTCTTTTCGAGGACCAGGTTGCCCTCTAGTGCTTAGTTTTATATTCGGATGACATCCTTACTTTGCTTCAGAAAGAACTTTAGTAAGAGACATGTATTCCTTCAAGTGGCCTTCTATAAAAGTAGTGTTGTGGGTTATACTGTTTGGGACTTTATCAGTCCTTTTGCACCCTCCTTATGTCATTATTTGGATAGTGATATTTGGCTACAACTCTCGATTATAACTTTCTCTTTTCATGGTTCTTCATATTTTGGCTCTTTTCGTCTTGCTTTAGTCTTTATGGGAGTTGTGGGCAAGATTTTGATATCATTAGGATGGAAATTTTGCATGTTGTTGGAGTAGATTTGAGGCCACATGGATAGATGCTCCTAAGGCTGTTGGGGTATAAGCTTATTGGTTGTAGGGGCACATGTTCCTAATGATGCGCAAGGTCCTGGGGCCACAAAGGTGGACACTTCTGGGGGTCGTTGGGGCGTGAGATCCTTAGGTCACAAAGCTTGTTCACGCCATGGTGGATTATTGCTCTTGTTGCCACCTTTGTTGAGCATCCTCTATCGACACTAAGGGGCCATCTTGTGTGATCTACAATGTTGTCACTCTGGCTTGTATTCTTTGTTGTGGAGGTTATAGATCATATCGATGGGGAAAACTTTGGAATTGTTGGTCTATTCTGTTGTGTGTAGGTCTTTCTTTATGAGGCGCATCGTGAACGCCAGATCTCATTAGTATTCTTAATATCGAGGTAGGTCTTCCTACAGATGATGACAAAATAATGTGGAATAATTTTGAATCTCTTTGAACTTGCATTTCCATGCAAACCTTTCTCGCCAGGGATTGATTGTTGGATAACTTCCTACATATGACACAAACTAAGGGTTAGGGTCCTCATGATTATTCAAGGGATAACCCTCTAATGCTCAGTCAGAACTAGAGCAAAAGATACTAAGAGAATGACTGAAAGCCGTAAATACTCAATGTAAATCAGCTACCTCAAACTGAATGAAGGAAATGGTATTTATAGGTGTTCAATTAACAGTAATATTCTTATGTGGTAGGGTACATATGTTGATATACCTTGAGCTCGGATCTGTAGGACTGGGCTTATTTATTCAATTGGACATAGATATTTAATTATATATGTGTGTGTAAATGCATATAAATGTGAATGAATTATATGTGTAAAAAACTAATTAAGGATTAATAATCTGAATCTCTCTCTTTTTTCTTTTTCGTTTTTCATCCCTCTCTCTACACCAGTCGGTAAAGCACACTCAATTTTTTATGTAAAAGAACAATAATGATAAAAAGAATTTTGCATGTAAAATTAAAATAAAATATGATAGAATTCATAAGAAGGAGAAAGAAGAGATACGAGAGGATTTAAACAAATATGATAAAAAGAAAAAAATTGAGAGAAATAAGAGACAATGTATGCGAGATATAACATAAAAGAAAAAAGGGGACACAAGAGTAGAGAGAATGTGAAAAAGAATATAAGAGAAATGAGAGAGAAATATAATTGTCAGCTACACCAAATTTATTACTCATCTTCATCAATTCTTAATATTTTATCTACAATTATATGCACACACACACACAATATATATGTAAATATGTGGGTGGCAAGTTGCTAAGTGGGGTGGCGGGAGGTGTTAGGGTGGGGAAGACGAGTACGAGTGGGTGTATAGTCCAGTTTTTGGTTTGTGTAGTTTGGTTCAGGAAACCAAAATATCGAATTGCATTTTTTCCTACCTGATATCAACCTAATATACTCGAATACTCGATTTATTGAGTTTTTTTTTCTCTTTTTCTAGCAAAAGGCCAGAGGCACTATCTAGATTATGGAAATAAATCTTTTCTTTCTTTCTCCACTTCTTCCTTTTCTTTTCTTCTCTTCTTTTTCTCTTTTTCTTCCTCTCTTCTTCTTCCATTTTTTCCTTCACCTTAGTTGAAAAAAATATGTGGATAGAGGAGCTTGGGTTTAGAAACACATTTTTTTCTTTGTCCAACACTTCTCTTTCTTTTTTCCTTCTCTTCTTCTTCCCCCTTTCTTTCTCTATTGTCTTCTTCTTCTTTCTATTAGTTGAAAAATATATATGAATAGAGGAGCTTGGGTGCTCTTCTAGTTTTCTTCTCTTCTTGTGATTGTAACTGTGAAATGAAAATGAAGAACTTCAACCCCTAGCCCTAAATCTATTTCGTTCCTTTTTTTTAAAAAATAATTAGGTATTTGATCAGGTAGTATAATACTACCCTAATACCCTGACCTAAAGTTTTAAGGTCAGGTTTCATACTATAAACCCATTTTTTTAAATTTCAACCCGATTAGGTTGGAATCCAAAAATAAAATAAAATGGGACCTGAATGCCCATACCTAGAAGGTAGGGCATATGATAGCATGAGGTAGGGCTGATGAATTTTAAAAAACCTCCCATTAACGCCCCGTCAATATTGATTTATGATAAAAAGTGCAATTTGAAATCTTAAACAAAAACCGCACTATCCCATTATATAAGTAAAGTAGATAATTAAACCTATTACCCATTATTTAATATTATAAAATGTTCAATGGGCTATTGACCAACTCCAATCAAAGTCCAAACCTTAGCTCTCAACACTCAACTGTCCTTGTAGTACTTAATATTAATTATTATTTTTATCTCATTTTATTTGAATGCAATTTACACTAAATATTGTAGCTTTTGTAATTTTCAAAACTTACTCCTCATATTTCTATTTTGAAGAAACTTTATTGTTATTGTTTGAATATTTTTTTACATCAATTGAATTTTTTTACCCTAATTTATTTTTCTTTTGCAATTACATGATCGTTTTTGTTGATTAAAATTGTTAAACGACCTGCAACCACCCTAAATTATACGTTTGATTTTACTTAGCAAAATCACAATTTGAAATTAATATTAAGTAAAACTGCATATAACAATTCGATTTGAAATTAGTAAAAAAAACTACCAAACTGCACTATGATCACTCTTAGTTGGGTGGGGGTTGGCGTCTGGTGGCTGGTGGCAGGTGGCAGTGTGTTGGTTGGGATAGAAGGTGGTGGATGGGTGCGAAATAAGGAAAAAGAGAAAAAAATAAATGGGGAAGACGGTAATAAAAAGAAAAAGCTACTTGATTTCTTTATTAATTAAAATGGAAAAATAAAAAAAGAATTTTATGTAAATTTTAACTTATTTATTATTAATTAATTAATTAATTAATTTTAAAATTGAAAAAATAGATTTTATATTTTTTTAATATGTTTACTTAATTAATTATATATCTAAACATAGTTAACCTATTTCTTTAATTAGCAATAAAATATTAATTAATTAACAAATAGAAAATGGATGTTGCATATTCCTTTTAATTTATTTACTTTTTTAAGTAGTATACTAATCATAGTTAAGCTCTTTCTTTAGTCATCTACTGAATACTAATCAATAAAAAATTAAATTCTTTACTATATTTTATTTGTTAAAATATAATAGATAAAACTAATATTACATGACATAATTTGGTAATAGAAAGATAAATTAATAATTTAAAATGAAATTAAAAAATAAAATGAAAAAGAAATATGAAAGGAAAAAATTAGTTGAAAATAATTTTTTCAACAAAATATATATTAACACACGTCCAGGTCCATAGGCACATGCTCAGAGAATAAGGGTATTTTTGTCATCCAAAATTGGTTAAAACCGAAGACCAAAAAATCCAAGGGTATACTTGGAAAAGAATTGCTTTTCCTTTTTCTTTAGATGATGTCTTTCATGCTAGTATTTATTTATTAAGGGAATTTATACAAAAAATAATATTGAAAGGGGTAGTTGGTGTAATTACCTAAACAACAAATGATGCTTTTATAATTAAGCCAAATCTCATGGGATATATGTGTAGTTATTCCTTTTAACTATCTGTAAAGGGTTTTTGCATAGAGGCTTTGTATTCAAATAATTTTGATTGGTGGGGACATGAATTTTAGGGCAGAATACATTTTGCCTCCTTGAAGTATATCCCTTGTCCTTAGTACCCTATAAACAAAATTTTGTATCACTTACATCCCTAAATTATGCTATATAACATTTATTCATCCCCTCTCATACTATGTGAAATGTTTTGTTGTCAATATTTCTTTTCTTTTCTTCATCATTTTTTTTTCTTGTTTCTTTTTCTTCCCCACCCTCACCTATCCACCCAACCACATCAAGCCTTTAGTGTACACAACTCCCTCCGCCTAGCTAGCTCCAGCCATGAGAGTAATGCCCAATGAGATAATTAGACAGTTTTGTACTAAATGCAATAATTTTTTTAATTAATTTTAATAAATTACGTATTTTTATCTTTATTTTGTTTTATTAATTAAGGTAAAGTCCTTAGATTATACATAGCTAGAGTTCATGGTCACTCATATAATGACGATCACGAAATATGTCTTTATGACTCTCTTACATTGTTCCAAGTTGGGAATCATTGAGATGAGATATCAATGATTCAACAAGACTTGTACATAAGATGAATGCTCGTAAGGAGAAATCTCGTTTTAGAGACTTTGGTGTAGACACTAGTGCATGTCTATAGGTGCTTGTTATGAAATAAATATACTAAACAACCTAGCCTAGAAATTTCTAATTGGGAATTGAATATTGTCAAATATAAAATTTTTACATTACAATAGTACAGGATTAGTTCTTTATTTGATGCACCATAGTAATCTTGTGTAGAGTTGGTCATGCTTGACTTATTATCCAATTATAGTTTAATCACAAGATAAATATTATAGGTGAAATTTAATTATGTGTGGAGACTAATAAGTGTAAAGAAACGATCTATCACCTATTTAAATGGATAAGAGAATCTTATGTAATTTTTTACGGTTCTTGATTTCAAAAGTCCTTTGCTAAGGTTGGATGAAAGTTAAAAAATAATTTTCTTCTTTTATTGTTGAGTCAAGTAACATGGAACGAGCACAAAGTTATTGGTTAACTGGGGAGTTAATTGGGGTTCAACTAATAATCCATACCTAAAGCCCAATTAAAAAATTAGTTGATGTAAGGATCATACTTGTATCGTACTTATAATTGAAAATATTTGCTGCTTCACCTATATCTAGGTCCTCATTATATATTATTAGACGCTATTGGGATTGGTGTGTTCTTAGAATTAATGGGTCAATTCAAAGATGATTAATCAAACAAAATAATTTTAATTATTTAGTTAAGTCATATTAGTTGTGAGCTAAATGCTAGGTTGGATAAGTTCATATTTTGCTAAGAGAAATAACTCTAATTTTGGATTAATTAATTTATTGAGCTTTAATTAATTCAAGTATTAAATTAATTTATTAATTAACATGATCTATTAAATAAATCTAATAAGATTAGAGAAAGTTCAATTGGAATAATTACTTAATTAAATAGATAAATTAATTAAGTAGGTCTTAATTAATTCACATGATGAATTAATTGAATTAATTGATTGAATCAATTAACTAAGCCTAATTAATTTAAGAACGTAGGTTCAATGGATACGGACTTGATGGGATCAAGACCCAAGATGATGAAAAATTAAGTCCTAGAGGAAAAAAGAATTAATGTAGTTTGATGAGTATACGATGTTATCCATAAGAGTCCTTTATGCACAAAAAACTTCCTTAATAAGGTAGAATCCCACATAGATTGAGAGTCACATTGGGAAAGTAGACGCTTAAATAGCCTATTGAGATAAAAAATTACAAGGCAACTTTAGAGAAAAAATCAAAAAAAATTTAGCCTCCTTGAAGCATAAAACCTTGCACTCACATTCTCCATTTAGTTTGATTTTGTGTTCTTTTGTTCTACTCTCTTGAATAAAACACCTTAAAAATAATATACTTATATACAAAATATTTGTACTATTACTTGAATTATTGAATCAAACTTACTAGCATAAGTTCGATATCATGTGGGTATCTAAAGTATTGGTCAACTTTAGAGGGAAAATACTTAGAACTCTTAGGGGAATCGGTTTCATAGAAGGGGTACTAGTTCATAATTGTAATTATTAACTCAGTTGTGGGAAATTTAGAACAATCTGGATCATTTCATAGTGTGTTGTACTCAACCAAAAGCTTAAGATATAAGTCTTAAACTTAACTAATGCAAGAATTAAATATTGCATAATTAATCAAATCGCGATAGCAACAGGATACATGGATAATTAAGAATACCATAATTTGTATGTTTTGAAAAGTTATAAAATTCAAAAGCATCATAAATTTCAGGGTCTATACAAATCTAACAGTGTTGTCAGGGCTTACATTATGTGAGTTTAATTCTTCATATTTAGGTTTTATTCGATTTGCATATAAATTAGATTTAAATTATTTATGGGATAAACATTGTGCAGTTTTTATGAGGATCAAAAATCTTTTTTTTTGTTTGGGATCAAGTGGATTTCTATTTTACACTAAATGGGATGAAACTTACCAGCTACATACAAACAGATTGTGAGCGGCCACTATGTAATTTGGTTGCACAACCCGTCAATCGACGGGTGGCTTGGGAGCTAGGTGACAACCTAGCGCTAAGGCACTGTCAAGCAACGAGCGGGGCAGTAGGTAAGTTCTGCACGCTTGACATGCAAAACAAGTACTAACTACATTCCCAACTTAATATAACTTGACAAGCGCTGGGTTTTGGCATAGTGCATGTTGCGCTGGGTGCTGGTAGGCCAGTGTACGATGGGTGAGAGCACTAAGCATACTAGGAGCTTACTATTGGTAGCCCGTGCACACAACGTGCATGGTTAGGCTTATCACAGTAAGGCAACAACCTTGGGTTGTTGTCTCGTCTCTTTTTAACTTGCAAGGATTGCACAACTTAGGGTTTTTCAGTTTAGAGATGAAAAATTGATTTAATGTAAGAAAAAATTTCTATGACAAAACTGTAATTAAATTCAAAATTTGAAAGAAAAGGCACAAAACATGATCGACAAATTTCATATTTTTTTATTATCTTATTATGATTGAACAACAAGCCCCATGGATGATAATGGAGCCTATACCAATTGTATTGGTTTAGTTTAATACATTAAATGGTTTTACAGATTTTGAATAAAATGAGGCATGTGAGTTTCGCTTTTTATTTAAAAAAATTCAAAATATATTTCTGTTTCCTTCCTATGTGCCTCCCTTTGAAATTTATTATAAGGCTTCTTGTAGTTTTTTAAATGTAATGAGAGTATAATAATTTGGTAAGATTTTCTTTTTGTTTTAACAGACATTACAAAAAGAATGAGACTAAATTGATGGAATGTGTGGAAAGGAGATCCATGTATGCATAGGATGTATAGGTAACATATATGACCTTTTTTTATTTTAATAGAATGACCTTGATGTGGCCCGTGTCTATCACATAGGAAGAGAGGCTCATGATCTTCCGTAGATTTAAAGTATGTATATGATGCATGGTGTGGTTATTTAATATTTTTCTTATGATGCGTGCTTGCGATCATTAAGATAGATGACATTAAATAAACTAGATAAAAAATTGATCTGACATTGCATGTAAATAATGTGTTTCTTTCAAGTAGAAAATTGAAAGGTTCGATATTAAGTGAAAATATGTAAAATTAGATTAGATCCAATCATCCATACCTTCCATCATAAGCAGTGGTATACTGATTTGCTACCATATTTAGTCTATCGGCCACAAGTGATAGGATGTGTTAAGTGTAAGCAAGTTGTGACCGCTGCTAAGCATTGGATGCTCATAGGATGAATTCACCTTTTTTGCGGCTCATAGTATTAGGGACATTGAGATACTTTGGCTATATGAATATTTGATGGGTTTTGCTTAACATTAAATGCCCTAAGGTCGTCATAATATTCGGTCTATAGAAGAGATCTCACAAAGTAACTCGAGAATTGCATTGGATGCATATGATGGGAATTAATTGGATCTCGAGCCTAATAAGAAATAGGATTTTCTCAAAGTTCTCTCACGAGGGTGATGAAATTAGAATAAAATAGTGGGAGTTATTTATTATTAAAAGACCTACATTATAAATATGATGTTGAATGGATGAATGCTTATTTTCTACCCTGGATTTATTTTTGTAGATGGACAAACATGGCTAAAATTCTACTTGCTAGTATTTTGGACACAAATAAACTCACTGGGTCCAATTATCTTGATTCGCTTCAAAACTTAAAAGATCTCCCTGCATTTGGAAAATGTCTTATTTTCTTTGGCTGGTGCCTCATTTGAATCTACCAGAGGATGAGGATTTTTTAGCATCGCAAGCAAGTTGAGGATAATCTACAAGCTAGATACTACAAGTTGGACATTAATGTCAAATGCGTTGCAAAAGTTGTTGGGTTTGTGTAGTCTTAGGAAATGTTAACGAAGCAGAATTTATTTTTTTTAAAATTTGAAATAAAAGTACATCACATATAAATAAAACAAATTCCGGAACCTATTCACAATTATTTAATTATATATTTTTTAATACCTAGTGTAATAAGGTTTAAAAAATAACTACGTGATTAACTTTCTTTTGAAGACAATGCACCTTCACGAATATTGATTCCATACCCTTATTGGAATAGCTTGCTTAGATCCCCTAAGTGTTACCCCTCTAAGCATATCTATACGTTAGAATTTCCATAGCAATTAGATTTATGCTAGTGATGGACATATTTCAAATTAGGTTCAAGCGCCATCCAACTGCAGCCTAATGAAACATTCAGGCCCAAACAACTCAAGTCATGTAAGATGCCCATGCGGTCCAAAAATATGAGATATTATTCTAAAAAGGCACACAGGCCCATGAGGGCCCAAATCATTTCAAAGTCCCAAGCAAACCATGTCCCACTTAAACATGTATTAATACCCCTCATTCTCATTTCTAAGGTATACAATCTGTTTGTTCATTCTATCTTATTCAACTATTGTTTTCTCTCTAGAACCAGTGCTAACTTAAGCATCGAAGGGGTTTTTCTAGGACACTCCCGTGTACCCTTAATAATTTGTTTATGTTATAGACAGAAACCCCTCTATCTAATAGTTGTTAAGAAGGATCAATTCCATAAGGAGTTATTCATCTCCAAACCTTAGATAACACACCATATCTGCTAGTAATCCAAAAACCTATTCTACTCTAGAATTTATAGAGTTCAATTCTTAATTCAACTCATGAATAGAAGAATTGAACTATAATCAAAAGGTGAACCTTATGATAGAAGAAAAGAATCAAATGAAGAAGATAAGTGGTACGGGACCAATGGGGAGTCCTTATTTAAGACTCCTCCAACTTTAATCTTATGGTTCCACTTGCTTCCTTCTTTAATTTGATCCCTTATTTCCATCAAACTCCAAGACAAGTTAAATTCTTATAATTAAACTACCTAGCGTGCCTCATACGAGCATATTAACTTGGGCTTGGTCTTTGATTAATTTAATTAAGTTTAATTAATTGATCCTCATTAATTAAATTAATTTAATTTAATTAATTAATCCAATTAATGAATTAATTAATTTTACTTGGAATTTCTAATCATATTCGAACCTATTAAATAATTTTTATCTAGTATGCCCATTTTAATAAATTAATTAACTTGATTATATACAGTGCTCCTAATCATGTTAGGTCCAACTAAATAATTACATTTTTTAATTAGATAAATTAAGTTAACTCCTTAAATTAATTTATATCCTACTTAATTAATTAATTAGTCCACATGGGCTCTGTAATTTTATTAAGTTCAATTAAATAATTTAATTATTTAATTAAATAAATTATTCAATTCCTTAATTTAATTTGAGCCTCAAATTAGTTAATTTGATCTAACTTCTTGGATTTATTCTATGAACCCACAAGTCATGAAAATCAGTACATTATGACTATCTATTATTAAGTAAAGTTGCAAACTTTTTCAATTATAAATATTATGCATGCAAGTACAATCATTCATTCAACTAATTTTTCAATTGAGCCTAAAATATAAGAACTCAATAGCTATCTATTAATTCCCAATATCTTGATATTGACAATAGATGTGTGCCCTTCCTAGGTTTTCTCTAATGAATCCCATATGAATCTCAGCCTACTTTTTGTCTGACCCCCTTGCCGTAGCTTTGCCGCCGTTCTCCACCGGAAACCATAGCTACAGCCAATAAGAAGGCATTTTAGAAGGGCCTGGATGATCAGCTAATTGGCAAATCCATGATATTTTGAGGAAAAAAAACAAATTTTCTTTCGGATGATGAAACTGAGTTGTTGGCAGAACCCATCATATTTTCTCTCATATGAAAATTTTCTCATGGATATCCTACTATGGAACGATTGATTTTAAAGTTTGCGACAATGGATAGGGCTTTAGACGGTATGCTAGGGTTTACACGTGCAAGATATGGTATTTTGAAGGTTTTTCGATGCGTGTGTTTAAGTGGACTCCAAATTTCCAAATTTCAATCAGAAGGTGGACACTCCCATAGTTCCCATATGGATTAGTTTGCCAAGTCTTTCGGTTCATCTCTTCCACAAATAGTTTTTATTTAATACGGCAAAACTCATCGAAAACCCGCTGAAGATAGATGAGCCGATTGTTGATTTATCCCGTTCGAGTGTGGCTCATATTTGAGAGGAGGTTAACTTGACAGATTCTCGTATTGATGAAAATGGGTTTGGCCAAGGGGAATTGGTCTGGTATCAAAACGTAATCTATGAAAATTGTCCTAAATTTTGTTTCCATTGCCAATGCAGACATGTTGGCCACGACGAGCATGATTGTTACTAGAATGGTAATAATCAATGTTCCCTGAAGAAGCCATCTATTGGGGAGAGAATGGATTTGCATAATATTATTAACAAAAACTGGGGGCAAATCTGATCAAATGGAGTGACTGAATAAGTATATAGGTTCTCCAAAATTTGCTAAAGTTTAAGAAAATGTTGAGAAGTAGGGATCAAGATATAATGTGATTGATGATCCAAACCTCATTATTGATATTGATAAGTGTAAGGTGGTCTTGGATGTCCCGTGTGCTAAAGCCTCCACTTCTAATTAAAAAAAATATGTTGATTTAGGATGCATGATAGAATCGGGACCAAAAATTATGGATGGGAAGAAGAATTCTTTGAAATTTCACCAAAGGATTATTGACTTTGATAGATGCGGATTAAAGAGGTAGGAGATGGAGATTTCAATACCTTTGATTTCCTATGGTCCCAGTTGGAGAAAATTTTCAGAACATGTAGGATGAGTCTGGTAATGAAAATTGTCAATTGGTGGTTGCTAATAACTCAATTAATTCAGGACTTTGTCGAAGTATGTCGGCTAGAGAGAAAATTAATGTGTTGCCTAGAAATGTTACTATGAAGCACCAGGTTCATACTAGAATTCAAATGTGAAGAATAATCAGGGTGAAAGCAGGTACACACCCATCACACTTATGATGAATGGCTTAATCTGGAATGTTCGTGGTATTGGGAATAAAAAATCTCAAAGGATGGTTGGACGATTTTGCCAAAAATAGAAACTCAATTTCTTGATTCTTATTGAACCAAAGATTGCATTGGACACCCATTTCTTCCTTCAGGAATTTGGATTTAATGAGGTTATCGCCAATTGCAGTAATAAGTTATGATTTTTTATGGATGTTAATTTTACTATAGACGTCTTAGTAAAATTAAATCTATGGAGGATTTTGGAGACTGCATTTCTGAGTATGGAGCTACATGATGCTGGATTTGAGGTAGTTTATAAAGTAATGTCTCCAGTTGCTGCATCAATTTCGCATGAAACTTCTCTAGTTGGGGCATGGGATATGTCAAAGATGCGTGGACTTTTACCTCCGAATCTGGTAGAGGAAATATGTCAGATTCTTTTTACACTAGGTTCAAAAGATCAGATATGCTGGATACCTTCTGCCAATGGCTTATTCTCAACCAAGTCAACATGGCAAATAATTCAGAAGCCTGGAGTGGTGCAAGACATCTATAAGAGCATTCGGATCAAGGTGCTTACTCCTACCATGTCTATTGTGCTATGGAAAATTCTAAAAGGATAAGTACCAGTAGATTGTAAAATATAAGAAAGGGGTTTTAAGATAGGCTCCAAATGTATGTGCTGCAATAGTGTGGAGTCGTTGCGATATTTATTCATGTGGTCTGATTCAGCACAAAGGATTTGAACTTACTTTTATTTGTTCAGGATTCAATTGGTCCATACTTCACATATCCAGCTTCTTGTACAAAGCTAGAGAATTACAACTCCATCTCTAGATCATGTCAGATGTATAGGTTAACTGGAACGGAATGATATGAAATATAAGGGTTGAACATTTAGTGACCGATGAGTTATTTTATGGGTGATACACTATATTAGACTTTCTCCACAAAACTCATCTCATATCACCAAAACAATGGAGGGGGATGAAGAGCTTGCGATGAAGTTTGACTTGGAGATTTCAGAATCTTTCTGTACGCATCCTCCATGTTGTTTGGACTAAACCTAAAATGCCCTGGGTTAAGCTTAATACACATGGGTCTTCCAAAGGAGATATAGGATATACAGGTGTTGGGGGCATAATCAGAGATTACAAAGCTGATGTACTGTTGGCATTTTATGAGAATATTAGCCGTGAAACCAATTCATATACGAATACAGAGCTCTTTGCATTATACTAAGGCCTAGAAATACTGTCTTATGAGAGGCTTTTATCATGTATGGGCAGAATTAGACTTTTTGGCTACTATCCAGTTAATATTTTCAAAAGGAACAGGGAATTGGAAGCTACAGACTTTGCTTCAAAAAACTTAAATACTTGGTGAATTTTTGATGGTTCGAGTCACACATATCTTTTAGGAAGGGAATGCTATTGCTAACCATTTAGCCAATCAAGCTTGAGATACTACATCCTCCAGGATCTTGCGATCATTAGGGCTCAATGGCACAATACTTGGTTTGCTTAGACTAGATAAATGAAATTTTCCTATTTTTGATTTCGCAATGTAAAGGAGTAATACTTTTTTTTTAATTACATGCTTTTATGATGTACAAACTGATGCTTTGATTTTAATATATGGGTAGGGATTCACCAAACCCCCCACCTAGGCACATATGTCATTTTTCATTAAAAAATCTCTAGTATCTTGACTCGATAATGAAAATAGAATATCCTCGTCTAATGTCTATCCAACCTTAGCCAAAGATTTTAGAATAAAATATAGTAGAATACATAGGAGATTCACCTATTCATCTAGATAGATGATGGATCCTTTTTGATCATTTATTAACCTCCATATATGAAGACATTACACCTAACATGTTCTCTTTAGGATTGTCATGCAATTGGAAAACATATCAAAGTGCAATGTGTTGTATACAAAATTACAATGGTGTCTCAAGTCCTAAGGACTAACTCTTATACTATCGTAACAAGAAAATTCCTATTCGACAATAATAATTTTCAATTGAGAATTTTCAAGCTTGGTAGTTCAGTGTACTTGTTCCCTAACAAGCACTCACATATATACACTAGTGTCTCTACACCAATACCCATGGAATAAAGCATCCTCATTACGAGTCTGCATCATATACGCAAATCTCAATTAGATTTTTGATGTCTAATCTCAATGATTATTGACTTGGAATGTTTTAAAACCACAACCATAGAGATATATTCCTACGATCGTTATTCTATGCGCAACCATATCCCATTACTATATATGATCTAAGGACTTTATCTAATTTTTATAATGGTAAATTTAAGATGAAGATTTTCATTTTATCATATTAATATAAATGAGAAAAGTATAAAAACGGTCAAAACAATTAGCTTGTCGGGCACTACTCTAACAAAAATAATAGGAGAATATAACACACATTATCGATATTCATCTCCACTTACAAGAGTTATATGGGGGGCAAATTAGGCAAGCTAGATATCAAGTTTCGAAGGAGTTTTTTCAGACCCGTATGACGAAGGGCTCTTTGGTTCTTGAACATGAACTATAGATGATAAGCTTAATAGAAAGTCTTGAGTCCTTTGGACAATGAACTTTATGTGGATCTCCTCTTGCAATTCTTTTCTAGATTATTTGACTAATTCAAGGTAAAATTCAATATGCATAAGATGGATACTAGCTTTGTTGAGCTAGTCAACATATTAAAGATGATCAAATCCACCATGAAAAAAGGAGAAAAGCCAGTCCTTCTTATTTGCTCATTGTCCCAGTTTAAGATTAAAAAGTTAAGGAATGGAAGAGTCAAAGAGAAAAAGATTTAAGGGTAAAGAAGAGTTAAGAAGTTGAAAGCCAACTAAGATGATAAGTGTCGCTATTGCGGCAAGCTAGGGCATTGGAAGAGAAACTACAAGAGTACCTTGCAACTCACTGGAATGGTTCTAGTATGTTCTTTATTGAAGTTAGCCTTTTGATTAATGATGCCTCTTAGATATTTGATACCGAATGTGATTCTCATCTATATAAGAATGTACAGGTGATGATAAGAAGTAAGGAGCTAAGTAGAGGAGAGACATTCATGAGGTTGGGGAATGGAGCAAATGCAGCACTAGCCATAGGACTATTCACCTAGCATTAGGTGGTGGAATATAATAGTTTTAAATATTTTTCTTTATATACTTGAAGTAATAATTATCTTTATTTCTATTTTGGATAGAGGGAGTTTTGAATTTTCAATAAAGAATAAAAGTTGTTCTATTTTTAAATGTTCTTCTTTAATTCATGTTGGTAGGTTGGTGAATGATTTATGTAATACTCAATCCAGAAATTCCATACTTCATATTCAACAAAGTAATAAATAAAACATAGATAATCTAAATGAGACATATTTATGCATGCAAGATTATGACATTTTTCCAAAAAAAATGATTCACAAGATGTTGATTGCACAATTGCTTGACCTATGGACTTGCAAGATATGCTAACTTGTGAATCCGCCAAGCTAGCCTTATCGAATGATGCTTAAATCCACAAGGATTTTGCTTGCCATATCTATGTATTTTAACTACGAGATATGATTAATAGATGTGAAAACTGCTTTTCTTGATGAGAACATTGAGAAAGAGATCTACATGAAGCAGTGATAGTGCTTTATACCTAAATAAAAGAACAAAAAGCTTGTGAGATTCATAGATCCATTTACCGAATCAAACAAGCTTTCCAAAGTTAAACCATTCGATTCGACAAGATAATCAAATTGTTTGATTTCCTCAAGAATGTGAATGTGCGTGTGGATATAAGAAATTAAGTAGAAACATGGTGACATATTTACTGCTTCATGTTGATGACATCCTACTATTTGGGAATGTCATAAGGATGTTGCAAAAAGCATGGTTTTCTACACAATTTTCCAAGAATATCATGCATATGGATGATCAAGATTTATAGAGATAGATCTAGAACGATGCTTGAACTATCCTTATACATGTATATAGATAAAATGGTAAAGAGGTTTAGCATGAAAGGCTCTAAAAGGGCTTTTTTGCCAATAAGTCATGGGATCTTCTCTTTCAAAGTCTACATCCCTAAAGACACCAGCGGAAAGAGAAAGAATGGTCGCTAACCTAAACCCTTAGAGAAAAAGGTGTTTGAAAGACATTTTGAGTAGACAAGCCTGGAAATACATAGACAGTTAGCTCTAAGGTAAGTGAGAGATTGTTAATGGAGTACCCGACGAGCCATTTCGATTGACCATTTTTATACACTTGTAATAAATATTTTACCAACCAATATCAATAAATTAGACATTTCTTCATATTTATTTATTTATATTAAATTTAAATGAATTCCATGGATCAAGGGCATGGATGCTCATATGATGACAATCATGAACTATATCTCAATGACTTTGGTCTCAAATTATTTTGAATTGAAAATCATTGAGATGTGATATCAATGATTCAATAAGACTTGCACATATGATTCATGCTTGTAAGGAAAATGTCTTGTTTCATGAATATTGGCGTTGGGACTCTAGTGCATATATGTAGGTGCTTCTTAAGAAAAAGTATATCGAACACCACTGCCCAAAAATTTCTAATTGAAAATGAAATTTATTATTCTAAATATGGAATTTTTACATTATGATTGTTGGGTTCACATAGGGTCCGAGATACATGGCGCAACAAAATTTTAAAAATATTTACAAAATATGCAAATTATAACATTCATAATTTAACCTATATATCTATTGTTATTGCAATTATCGATTATGCATAATTAAATTTTTGTGCAGAAAAGTTCAATATTGTTACCTAGAAGCTTCCAATTAAGTGCAACAAACTTTAAAATGATCTAAATTGTTCTCAACCTTCATGCCGTAAAAATAAGGAGTTCTTGAATTGAATCACAAACTTGTAACCACTTTGGTATAAAGGGTTCGTCAGGAGCACCAAATATTTTTCTTTTAAAGTTGATCCATACTTTGGATGTCCACACAAAAATAAAACTACCTTGATAGGTTTAATTCGAAAAATTCCTATTTAAGGGATTAGTCTATAATAGTTAGGAAGCAATAACACAAAAGTTTGTGTTGGGTATGAAATTTTCATATTCTTTATTCAAAAGAGGAGAACAAAAGAACACAAAAGGTCACATGATGGAGAGGGAAGGGACGGTTTTATGCTGTCTACGGGCGAAATTTTGCAGCAAAATTTAGTTTTTCATCATCCAACTCGTCCCTAGAGATAAGGTATTTATATTCCCTCCTTGCCATCTGTACAGGACTCCCAATTCATATGGGATTCGACCTCTTTAAGGTAGTTTTCTTATGTATTAAGGACTTTTATATATAATATCATATACTTATCCAACCACCTTAAACCATTCTTTCTCTAGAACTAGAATTTTTCATTTTTCAATTCCTATTAGGCATTGATCCATCAAGTCCATACGCATTGGACCTAGGTCTAATATAAAGTTAGCCGATTCAATTGACTCTACTCATATTTCCCCAAAAGTGGGTCCCTCTAATAGTTCTGAATAAATTAAATACATGGATCAAGATACTCAATTAATCTATCATATGAATTAATTAAGACTTATCTAATCAATTGATCCACTCAATTTATTAAATCGCTCTAATTGAACTTTTCTAATCTTATAAGGTTTAGTAAATTGACTGGATCAATTAATTAAACTAATCCAATATTTGAATTAATTGAAGCCAAATAAATAAATAATTATATTAATTAATTTACATAATCCAATAATTGATTTTTTATCCTTAGTAAGAAATGGACTTGTCTAAGTGACTGTGTGACCCATTCGGTCAATCAAATAAGTTAGTAGTGGGCTCACAACTATTATAACTTAATTGAACAATCTTATTAATTAATCATGTTAGAATTAATCTCTTAATTCTAAAAACCCACCAATTATGATTACTGTCTAGCAAAGTAGTGAACTTTTTCAATTAAGATTACCAAACAAGTAAAGTCCTCCCATCAAGCAATCTCTCAATTGAGTTTATGGATAATTAGTCAAAACCCAAATAGTCCAATAATAATATATCTATTCCTAGTTACTTCACTCCATTATGGAATTAAAAAATTCTTTTAATTTTTATCCGACTTTAAAAAAGAATTTCCAAGTCAAGAAACATAGAAAACATAAAAGATTCCCCTATTAATCTAAATAAGTGACGAATCCTATGTTACCCTCCCGTACCCTTCATAAATAATTAAATCACTTCCAAAATATTCTCCTTATGATTATCCTACAATAAAAAAAATTAAAGCACCACCAATTATGCACAAAATTACCATAGTGTTTTGAATTTAATGAGTATTCTTGTGTATTGAGAATGGATAGAATGAATTTCCAAAATATCGTGAATCCTTTAATTGAATGGAGCAAATACACTTCATTAGAGTAAGTACTGGAGGATGTGAGCAAAGAGATCATGATATGTGGATCTTAGTTAAAGATCCTATTGAGTATTCAAGGTATTTGATGGGTATGTTATTTTATTTATTTAATTTTATTTATTTTAGCCCAATAAATATTTAATTGTAGTCCACACAAGCTTATAGATCCAAGAGGCCCCAAGTACCAATTTGAACAAGTATAAATACTCATCTCCATTTCATTTATAAGGTACACACTCTAATTTCCTGCTTTTGAATTAGTAATTATTCATTCTTGGATTCTTACTGATTTAAGTATCAAAGGGATTTTCCAGGAACAATCTCAGAGTTCTCATAACTATATGTTCATGCTGCAGGAAGAGAACCCACTTCCAAGAGTAGTATACAGGAGACATGTGTTGCAGATAAATAAATCCACTTCAGCACCGAGGTAACACACATCAGTTCTGAATAGCAAGTGAGGATCGATAGAGATCATCTTTTCTATGTAAAAGTGCTTTATTTGTCTGTAAAAATCAAAATCGCCCTTCGATTTTGAAATAGAAATTTAGGTACATGTGTATATATATAAATATATGTCTAAACATTAAATATTTATATAAATATATATAAATCTATTTATATATTCACAAATATATAAATATATAAAAATGCATATGTTTATATTTTTAAATATATTAAAATACATATATAGATAATTATAAATATATATACTTATCTGTATATTTATAGAATTATTTATAAATATATAAATATATTTATAAATTCATAAATATATAAAATACAGTTTATATATTTATAAATATATATATATGTATTTATTTATAAATTCATAAATATATAAAATACAAGTTATATATTTATAAATATATATATATATGTATTTATTTATTTGTACAAATATTTATAAATATATATATATATAATTTATATATTCTCAAATATAAAAAAAATGAAATACCCATATATATTTATAAATAAACATATATGTATTTATATATTCATGCACATATTTATAAGTATATAAAAATACATATATATAAATATATATATACATATATATACTCATACAATATATTTATAATATATAAATATATTTATGTATTCACAAATATATAAATATATAAAAATATATTCATACAAATATTTATAATATATAAATATGTTGATGTAGTAAAAAATATATAAATATATAAAAATACATATGTTTATATTTACAAATATATTTACATTTTAACAAATAAATAATATATAAAAATAGATATATAAATATATATATTTATAAATATATTTGTCTTTATGTACACATATATATATTTAGATAGTTACAAATATATAAAGATATATGTATTTATACATTCATTCAAATATTCATTCAAATATTTATAAATACTTTATATATTCCCAAATATAAATATAATATATATTCATGCAAATATTTGTAAATGCATATATATTTTTTATTTATTCACAAATTTATAAATATATATATATATATATATATTTATAAGTATATATCCGTACATATATTTATAAATATCTATATAAATATATATGTTCACAAATATAAAAATATATAAAAAATAAATATATATTATAAAAATATTCATATATTGAATATATATTGCATATTGTATATTTATAAATATTTTTATATTTATATAATGTAAGGTTGGGCAAAAATGTCCGAAAGTCTTTACATTTAAAAAAAAGGTGCTGCTCCCCCTATTTTTAAATTTTTATTAAATTATTTAGAAGTGGAAGTTGGCATTTAAAAACACTAAAAATCATTTTTTTTATAGCAAGAAGTTGAGAATCACTTAAAAAAGTGTTTGCAAACACTCCCTATATCTTTTTTATGCACAATATTTTTACACTCAGTTCCCAATAGTGATGCTTTTTGTTAAGTTTCTGAAGAAAGTAGACGAGATCAACCTTTTTAAATTCCCTTAAATATGCCCTTAAAAATTAAAATGGAACATTTTTAGTTGTGTTTGAATTAATGAATTTGAGAATAAAAATTTTAAATTCATAATAATAAATTTATTTAGTTTGTTTGGATAATTTCATATTACAATGGATTTGAAATTCCACATTTTTGCTATTTTTTGAGTTATTGTAATAAATTTAAAATCCAGGAGTTATTTAAAATAATTTTTTCAAATCTTTATCTCAAATCTAAATTTTTCCTTCTAAATACAATCTAAATTTTTCGATAATATAACTTTCTGTAAGGTGAGACAATAGAAATAATGAGATAATAAGTTATCAAAAATTTGAATTTATATATATCTTGGCATGTAGTAATGTTATTGAAATAGGAGATAAAATATAGGCTAGTTTTGGCCAACAATTAAAGCCGCAAACAAATATAATTGAGGATATTGCACGTGCTATGCATGTCTAAATGCACATAAAACTTGAATTTTTTCGACTGCATATAAATAAAATGATGACAACTTTTCATACCTTCTACTACATTTTGTTAACAAAAATTAAAAATTTTGACATTCTAAATTTTCCTTTGATATATTCGTGATTGTATTTTTTGTTTCAAAATTCACATTCATGAATCTATAACATAGGATTGTATTTTTTGTTTCAAAATTCACATTCATGAATCTATCTGTGATGCGGAGAAAATTTAATAGAGTGCTGTGCATTTTTTGTGGCCTGATTGATTGAACCGTTAAAACTAATTTAGTAACTCATTTCTGGGCTACGTTGGAATAAATCTGTTATTCAATAACTTGATTATTAGGAAAATCAAGTATATATAGGCATAAAGAAAAGAAAAAAACCTAAATTCTCACAATTTTAAATGTCAAATTATCAATCTCCCTTGCTTTTGAAATTTATAAAAAAAGGGAGAAAAACTTTGATAACCAGACAATCAAATGTCAATTAAATCTTCATATTTTATATTTGCGCCACCTGATGCGTGTGTGCAAATAAATAAATAACAAAATCTTTGAATAAAAATCAATTAATTGATAAGGTTAAAAAAGCGATAAGAATTGTTTTTTGAATCAAAATCAATTTAAAGAAGAGAAATCACAGAATGTGTGAAAGAAAAAGAGAAGCGAGAATATGTAGACATAACACAGAAAGAAACAAAAATTGTGTTGCCAGACCAAAAATAGACAGACTATTAATTATCCCTCTTCAATTATTTTCAAATAATCACAACCACACCAGATGATAAAAACATAAAGCAGAAAAGCAGCCAGCTTCCGGAAGAGGGAGAGAGGAGATGAAATGAAAATAATATAATTTAACAGAAACAGAGAACATAAACAAAATTGATATGCATTCTGAGGTGAACTTTTAACATTTCATTGCCTCAGTGAAAACTGAGTTAGGAAGGAAGTGATCATTTCCAGACATCGCCTTCCAAAAATTATTCCACACCTTCAAAGGACTAACTCCTTCCAGACTAGCAAAATACTCATTTGTTCTATTATTAGTAAATAAACCTCTTGCTGCAAAAACCGTTAGGTCTGTCGAGTCCATATAACCTCGTATCCTCGAAACAAATCCACCTTCACCAGAGAAGCCAACTCTAAAGCGCCGGTCCTCACGACTGCTTTCTTGTGGATAGAGTTGAGCTACATCGGGTTCAAGCAATAGGTCCTGCCTTGGCGAGTTATCATCAACGCCTATGTAGTTTCCCATTCCAAGTGATTCCCAGTCGATGTTTTGCAAAAGACCAGCTGCTCGCTCAGTTGCACGTGATGGATATTTTTGCAATTGTAGTGCTTGCTCGATGGCTAATCCTTCAACTTGCAGCTTCAGCTTTTGAAGTCGATCTCCAATTCTAGCAGAGACCGCATCATAGAGTTTTCCTCTTGAAATATTTTTGTTCGGTCCTTCTTTGATTAAATCATCAAAACTAATGGGATCGCCGACGAGTATAGTCACCTGCACATTTGCCAATAGACCAACTTAATATATCAGAAAGATCATGGTGATATCCTGAAATAAATGCTAGCGGTAAAAGATTGATATCATTGGCGATAGAATCGCCCAAAAAATAGATTATCATGCAAAGGTGATGAACTAACAAAAAAGAGTACATACCGTTTTGCCAATCCTAGGAAACTTAGCTCCAATGGGCATAACCTCTTGCATTCCAGTATGCACAAAAGGAACAACTATGGGTATGCTGTCAGCATCCAGGACCAACCTATGAAAATTGTAAGCAAATATATTAATTTTTCTGAACCCAGAGTTCAAGCAAAGAAAATGGGTGTCCGAATACTATCCATAACCAACAGTTTGTAAACGTAGTTCTTATTTTGGCATCTGAACTCCTTAATTGACTAAGGAATTCTTGGTAAACAAAACCTATCGCAAATCTAGCATGACAACACAGTTGTATTGCCAGTTCAAATGCTCCTATTTCAATAAAACAAATGGTAGCATTATTTGTAAGTTTTGGTCTTTTCTACACTGGCACAATCATATAAAATAGGGTATCAGATAAAGTCCCAAAGTACTTGATCTTAGAAGTGCTCAGATGTAATCTGACAATCACACACATTTCATAAGTACCAACCATAACTACCAAAAGTGGGAGACATCTACACCACATCACAGGGAAAGAACTTTCCATCATATTAATAAAAAGCGAATCATTTCAACAAACATAACTGTTCACATATGATAGCGAATGACAATCATCACAAGTGTTAAAAAATCCCACAATCAAAATCCTATTGCACTTGTATTGTTTTTTCAACAGGGTCTTTCTACTGAAGATATTCTAAAGGAGAGATAAAACATCAACAAAAATAAATTGTTATCGAAGTATGTGCAACTCAACCAATGAAGAAGAACTTGTAGATCAAATAAATATAATTAAAGAACTTGAATCTTTTTGGAAAAGAATTTGCCTCAGGAGTCCCAACAAAATGATAGATATCTCCCCAGTTTAACATTTTCCATCAAACGGCACTAACATGAGTGTTACTGCTGCAAGACAAGCTTACCCAATCGGCAAATTAATATGGCAATTAACATGAAAAAACATACTTTTTTCCATGCATTGCCACTGACCTGCATTTAACCCTTAACCCTATTCATCATACATGGGCGTGTGTATGTTGGCTGGCTGGGTAGGGTGTTGAGAAGGGAGGGGAGAGGGGGATGCTTCCAATCAAGTCATATGAAAATGATAATATGATTGCACATAATTCAGTCAAAGCGGATGACTAACTAAAACTGTTTAGCAAAGAGCTGATGCAATTTAAGGTGGGGGGAAAAGAAAAACTAGAAGCAAGAACCCGACCATTACTAAATAGACAGTGAAGCATACCTTCCAATGCCTCTTTTGGCAGATCCCATAGTTTTCCCACCATCTCGAGAGCGACTACCTTCAGGAAATATGTGAACCCAGCCACCACGGTTCAGTTTGGAAATAGCCAAGTCCATTCCCTGCAGCAGTAAGAAATGAAATGAGCAGCAAGCTTTATCTTGTAGGGGTTAAAAGAAAAATAGCTTCCTCGAGGAAAAACAATTCGGAAGTCAAAATTCTACGATAATTACAGAGCTACATATAGACAGGAAAGACAAAAATGAGGATTCAACAAACATAAATAAGGAGCAATTTAGATAAACCTCCCTTAAGGTTTAGTTAGGTATAGTCTCATACACGTACACCCCTCAATCTACCTCCCCTAACACTAACGGCCGTCACAAAACCCTAATGTGTTTTATGAAGTAACTCTTTTGCCCTTTCTTAAAAATTACACGAACCTTCCTTGAGGTTTGTCTAATTTACAGGGACCTCCCCTGAAGTTTTTTACATTATAATTACATTCCAGAATTTTTTTCATTTTACATTGAGACCCTTGTGGTTAATCCTAAGAAAATAATAAAATACCCAAAATATTTAAAGACACTTTTCACTATCAAACTAAAAGTCCAAATCCAAATTCATGTCAATACATTATACTTTCATCTAGATATAAATTTGGGTCATTGTTTCTTCTCCTCACTCGCAAACATCATGCTTGTTGTCAAGCCTAAAAAGTTCAAGTCAACTTCTAGAAGTAGGGTTCTTGGATATAGACACTTGATTGATTGTTCATATGATGGTGGTAACAACTGTGCATTGCTTGTTAATTTTAAAAAATAGAAGATGAGGTGATAAAAAACATAATATATAAGAAATATGAGTACTTAATTCTCTATATTTAGAATGCACTTATTAATATCATAGAATATAATTTCAAA
The DNA here is from genome assembly GCA_019321725.1 of Paulownia fortunei. Lineage (NCBI taxonomy): Eukaryota > Viridiplantae > Streptophyta > Magnoliopsida > Lamiales > Paulowniaceae > Paulownia > Paulownia fortunei. The sequence continues at coordinate 7,395,004 of CM033108.1, forward strand.
ATTTTATCATAAGTTATAAGTATTAAATCTCAAGGAAGTATAAGTTCAACAAATCTCAAAAGGGTTTGTGTAAATTGTTTTGTAAATTTAGACAAACCTTAAGGGGTTTAAAACTTGTCATGTGAAAATAATGATTTTGAGGGAACAACAAACGGTTGGAGTTATATGTAAGATAACAACATATGTTAGGCGAGGTGAATGTAGTTTCAAAAGCTTTAAAGGGTGTGTGTGAATTTAAACCAAACCTCAAAGGAAGTTTATATAATTATCCTAAGGATAATTTGGTTCGAAAAAATTATCAAACCTGATTCAGTCAACACGCGGGCAAATTGAATTTTCATTGGATTTTTTTTATGATATCATTTTCCATCAAAAAAGCTAATGGCTAGCTCTATTTGTTAGAAAGTAACAAACGTCAACGAATATAATTATCCAAACTTGAAACAAAACCTTAAGGAAGGTTTTTGTAATTATCCCTATAAATTATAAAAGACATCCACAATCATTTTGCCAACACGAGAAATACAAATAACTCCAAAACAACTTATTAAGATTATGAATCCAATTATGAAAACATGTAAAAAGTCTTGTTCTTCTTTAACCCAAAAATGTACATCAAAGGAGCAATGATAACAGAAAACGTCCAATTAGTATATTGTTAAAAATAAATTTACAATCATGCAATTTGCCTGGTAAATGTTATAGTTCTCAGCAAATTAAAAATCCATAGAAAACATCATCTAAAACTAGCTAAAGGAAAAATTAAACAAACAGTTTATAATACAAATACCTTCTGATATATTCCATCCCCACGAGATACTGGCAGCACTTTCACATACTTGAAGAATGCTGATGTAACTGGATTTTTGAAACATCGATCAGATGCACAAAGTGTCCATCTCAAACCATTTGCATCTAACAGCATACTAGGAGGAAGTAGGGAAGAAATAACCAAAGGGTCATCCATAGCTGCAACATGATTGCTAACCTGCAACAGTAGAATAGTTCACTGACACTACAATATAATCACTTCAATGTGAGAACGGCAACTTTAAGATAATTTTTTACACACCAAAAAGGACAGCAAACAAAGAAAATAAATTATTGATGAACCATAACAATTGATGGCAAGCCAAGGTGAGCACCAAGGTGCAAGGGTTGCGACTTTTTCTGGTGAAGGAGCAGGCCTTTAATGTGGCGTGATCGCTTCTCCACCATGTTACGAGGTGTCATAGCACATGCCATGTGCGATTTGTTGAACGCAGGCGATCGAACTAAAAGTCAGAGCTAAAAACCCTAGGCATATGTTCTTTTCCCCTTCGTTTCAGCACCCTAGGCTTCTAGAAAGGTACGTTTTTCTTTTCTTTTCTCTTCCTACTTTCTTCATCTTCTTTTTGTTTTCCTCTTTTCCCTACCCCTATCCATGGCTCTCTCTTTTTCTGCGCTGCTCCTTAATTTTTTCCTTTTGTTTTCTTTTTCTTTATTTTTCTTCTCTTTGTTTTGTGCAATTGCTTATGGGGTATTACTTCCTATTTCTTTCTTTTCTTTTTTTTTTTTTTTTTTTTTGAGACAATTATTTATAGTAGTGTTGAAATTGCTTAAATTTGCGGAAAGCATTGCTGATATTACTGAAATTAACCTCAAATAGCTGAAATAATTGCTAAAATTAGTGAAATTTGCTAAACTAGGAAAATTGATGCTAAAATAATTGTGTGAGCTAAGTTCTCTTCTTCGCTATTTTTGTATTTGCTTGATGTGTAAAATTGTTGAAAGCTCTAGCATTGTGGAAATATAATACGAGGATGCAATTGTGCGCTTCAACAAGGTTCACATCGTGCCAAGAGCCAAGGCTCCAAAGAACCTTTTCACCTTGGGCACCTTGAGCCTTTAGCAACTATGCGTTGATCACATCACAAGTGCAAGAAATTGAAGATCACATCATAAGTGGATCGAGGAATGTTGCATACCGTAATCAGAGACTTGTTCTCTGGCCTATGCAGCAGTACGTGTTGCAATTTTTCTGCACCAAATATCTAGAGAGCACGAGAAGTCAAGTCGTCTTTCCTAAACACATACACAAAGAGAAGGCGTATAGTTAAAAAATGATGTAATTTGGATTAACCTGAATACGGTTGAGGCCATGCATAAAAACATGGCAAACATTTCCAATCACAGGAACAGCAACAGCATGGAGCATGCGGGTCAAGACTGAATCGTCTTCTACATCAATATCCTTACTCACTGCAATACAAAACTGAAAGATTAAGCATCTAAAGGAATTACTTAAATTCCAGTTTAAGCCAGGCACATATTTGGAACTATTAAGACTCAAAGTTAGCACCACCGAACAGATCACAGGGCCACAAATCATCAAGAGTAAAGGTGCCCAAAACCAAACTCTGAAAAGTTCAAACATAATAAGCTAAATCAAGGAGCTGCAAATGTCATAATTTAAGACAAATTCATGAACTTAAAGTGGTTGATTGAGCATCTTTCATTCAAATGTCCCCCCACCCCACCCCCTTCCTCCTCTCTTCCCAAGGCATGTCATGGCATTACTTCAGTCCAATGAAATGTATACCATAGTTTCATCTTGTACGCTAGTCTGCAACGACCTTTCAGCAATTCTGGCAAAAAGAAGTCAAGGGATTCAGTGCAGGTGATACAGACTTCATAGAGTTTTTCCATTGAGAATTACTTATCTCGCAAAGAGGAGGTTCAGATCCCATAAAAAAAAGGCAAGCTGCACGCTACAGCTTGCATCCAATGCAAAACTTCTGAAACTTATCAATTGATTTAAAAAGCCTGAGTACTATGACCAAGAATTACCAAAAATGCATCATGAAGTTTCAACAGCCACTAAGTTGAATCATAGAAACTACAGTTATAGCTAACTGTTTAAGCCTGACAAAGCATAAGAAAAGTTTTAAACCCCAAAAAATCTACTTCAGCACTATAATTAACATTGGGATAAAGCAATCCAAAGTTCAAAATCCTAAAATGCAAGTTTTGTCATGCCCATGTTACTAAGCAATCTGCTTCAGCACTATCATTATGAGAGAAAACATTGGGATAAAGCAATCCAAAGATCAAAAGCCTAAAATGCAAGTCTTATCACTCCCATGCTCAAACATATGTAATATGAGATCTTGCTTCTAAACACATACTTGAAAGGATTACCACAAGCATCACTTCCAATCACCACTACAGGATCTAGTCATTCATGTGATTAAAAGTTGTAAAATTTGATGAAACAGAAGTCTGCAATTATATGTAAAGTCGACTATGGATGCACTATGGATTCTTCTGTCAACTGCTTCTATTGCTATCAGCTGCAAGAACTTGGCAGAAGTACCTTCCAAGACTCAGATACCGCCATAGCACATCAAGGAACATAGTGAAAAAGTAATTCTCTTACTATTTTTCTTGCTTTCTTCAATTATTATTTCTACTTCCATGTTCGACCATGTTGTACCTTCGATTAATCAAGCCTATGAATTTGGCAGCCTAGCAAGTTCAAATTTCCAGAATGCATGATGTAAAGGCGATATCTCAGGATCTTCCATAGCCTGCCTTCCGCACCAAAATCTCCATGTATTGATACAATTCACAACAGATACATATCTCATGAAATATAAATTCCATAATTGGAAAACGCAATACCCTTCAGTGAATAAGTAAAGGAGAAATACCCCCTTCATTCTCAAATAACCTATAGTGTTATGATGTAACCCTGACTACCACCTACACAGATTGTGATACACCAAATGCTTGATATCATCATCCAACAATCATCCAATAATCATCCAACAACAGCGGCGTATTACCAACAGAAGAAAGATCATGCAAGGTAGAAGCTACGATTGAATATATGACACTGAAAGGTATGTGATTTGTGATATCAATCAAAGTTATCACAATTATTATCTAATAAGTCCATCAATAAGATCATAGAGTAGGACCCAGAGTAACATGCATGTAAACATTCATTTAATCCCAATAGTGCATGCCACTTTCTACATTTCTCAGTCCACCACTATTCTTTTCCAATTGATAACATATATTTAGTAATTCAATCTAAAACCATCAAATCAGTAGCATTTTCTCTATTCTCATCTTAAAAATATAAAAAGAGAGTCCAATCATCACTGGCAATTTTTGATTTCTGAAAACTGTGAAAGTTGGTCGTGTTCATGCAATGTACACCACAGGAGGTACTTGCACACACATATTGCAAATTACCTAAAAAATCCATGAAACATCACGCATAAACATTTTGTACAATAAATTTAAAGACACGTGACACTGCATAAGTATTTCCTACATTAAATTAAAAAATATGTTACAATCCCACGTTATATTAAAAAATATGTGACAATCCTACGTTATATTAAAAAATATGTGACAATACATACGTAAACATTTTCTACATTAAATTTAAGAATAAGTGAGACTACACACATTAGCATTTTGCAACTACATAAAAATGTTTGTGAGACAACATATGTAGTCATTTTCTTCATCAAATTTTCAAAAAAAAAAAAAAAAAAATGTGGAATCACACAGAGAAGCATATTTACATTGGTATATACATTCATGTGACACTAAACACATAAATGTTTTTACATTGAATTGAGAGTATGTGAATCTGATTTACACACCAAAAATAAAAAAGGAAAAACATTGACAATTAACAAGTAGTAGTGGATAACAAGGCCAGACCTCTTTTGCGGTAAAAAGTGGAAGAGGAAGGCAGAGAACCGCGACGGAAATCGGAGAAGCGATCGAGCCACCGCTGGACGGTGGAGGAGAAGTAGCCGGCCCCGGCGATCCTCAAATACCGGAGGCGATGATAGTCCACCGCGGCCACTCTGAAACGATCCCTCAGCCGAAGCTGCAGCGATTTAGCCCCCTCCGCCAACAGATCGCCCCTGCATTCTATCCACCGCCCCACCACCATCCTCTTCAAATTCAACAAAAACGATCAAATTCAGTTTATTCGTATGGTAAATCGGTGAAAAAACGCTATTGAAATGTGTTCCAAGATGATGTTTATAGATCCACGGATTGTGCAGACAGAGAGAGAGAGAGAGAGAGAGCAGCGCGGCGCGAGTGTAGTGAGAGAGCGAGAGAGAAATAGAGAAGCGAAGAAGGGCGTTTAGGGGTTTGTGTTTGGGAGGGGTGACGAGTGCGAGCAGGTGGGGCGCACGTCGCTCTGTAGTACAGTGGATAATGTAGTTCTTCCTTAAAAATCTTTGTGGGTCATGGGTCCACGTGGCACATATTAAGTGATAATACCTACAATTTGGAGGATACGTGGCAACAGTGATACGATTCTAGAACAATCTGAATTAGGGGTGCAGCACAATTCGTTGGGTTCATATGAAAATTACTCCACTACCCTTAAAAGGAAAGTTTTATAATACAGTTATTGAAAATAATCACAATTAATTTTTCATATTTTGTCAAACTAATGGCATGTGTATAATTAACAGATTTCGAATAATTAAAGTTCCATATTTTATCAAACTAATGATAAATGTATAATTACCAAATGGGAAATATTATATTTCACGGCAAGCTCTTTACTTTTTTTTTTTATCATATTTGGTAAGAGATATATTAACTATAATAAATAAAAAAAGAAGAATTCAATCAATTTTGCATTCATTTCTTATTAAAATAAATATAGTATAAATCAAATAATTATAGAAAACTATTTAAATGATTTGCACTCTATGAACAGAGACCGAATACAAGACAAGTAATATTGAGAGAAGAAAAGAAGAAGAAGGAGAGAAACGAAAACTAGGAGTTCATTAACTGCTCAATCGAGCTTGTCATCGACCATGGATTTTCTTTATACAACCATCAATTAATTGAAATGAAACTCATTAACCTTAACTAACTGACTAAATGCTCAGGTTACAGTCGTTAGCTCTCCCGAGATATTTGCATTTTAATTATACATTATAACCCTACTGGTAAACGACATCGTGTGACTAAGTTGCAGCTGTGTCGTTCAGATTGTTATTCTTTTTTATTTTATAGAATCGTGTTTCACTTTTTCTTTCTTTGTCGTACGTTTCTTTCTTGTGCTTGTGTATCGCATAACCCCCCACCCCCGTGAACAAGGCTTGACCTCAACTCTGGAGCTGGGGAAATTTGGTGATCATGGAATTGTAGTCTTCCCAAGTGGCCTCCATATCTGGTAGGTGTGACCATCCAATCAGGACTTGTGGAACTACAACTTTATTCCTTTTGGTTATCCTTCGTGCTAGAATTGCCAGAGGTTGGAGTAGAACCTCGCTATCATGATCAAATGGAGCAAGGGTGGTGGTTATGTTTTTGGATCCTATTTTACTTCTTCAAAAGTGAGACGTGAAAGACTGGATGAATCCTGGCATCTACTGGTAGGTGGAGTTTGTAGGCTATTGCTCCTATCTTCTCCAATACCTAGAGTAGACTATTTGCTCTTGTGTGGGAGTGTTTCTTGTAAGGTTTGAGTTTGAGATAAAGCAAATCTCCTAATAGAAATTATCTATCCATCCTGTTCATGTCAACTAGGCTTTGTTCTGCTTTGAGTTTGTTGTAGGTAAGACTTGAGGTGTTTTTTGAATGAGTTGTCTTTCATGAAGTAATCACTTCTACACTAAGTACTATGGCCTGTATGTATGGTCCCAAAGCCAAATGGGAGGGTTTGTAGCCATAATATAGTGCTTCAAAAAGAGTCATGGCAATGATTGGGTGGAAGTTAGTGTTGTACCACCACGGGACCATTGTTAACTAGGTAACCTACGTTTTTGGAGTTGAGGTGCACATACACTTGAGGTAGCTTTCTATATCTTGGTTTTACCGTTTCATTTTGTCCATCTATTTGAGGGTGATAAGGTGTATTTAAGTGCTGCTATATTCCTAATGATTTGAAGAGTTGCTGCCAAAATTGACTGACAAAGAGTTGTAATACTGCAAGGAAGTCCACGAAATTTGTAAATCTGTTTCAAAAAAATAAGTGCAAGGCTAGAAGATGTACAAGGATGGTGACGTGCTATGAAATTTGCATATTTAGTGAACCTATCTACTATAACCCATTCTTGCCTTCAGAAGTAGGTAATTGTTCTATAAAGTCCATGGTCAAGTGCATCCTGGCTTGCTCAGGTACAAGCAATGGTTGTAACAACCCAGACAACTTTTTGGTCTCATGCTTACATAATTGACACACCTCACATAGAGAGATTATGCTATGGACTGAACTCGTTAAACATGGCCATAGGAATGTACATTTAATCCTTTGTGCAGTGGCATGTTCTCCTTCATGTCCCCCTGAGCTAGATGAGTGCATGTATTCCACCACTTTCTTTCTCAAGTCAGTTGAGTTTCCTACATATGACCTGGCTTTATACTTTAATAACCTTTTTTTATAATAGAAGAACGATATGTTGTATGTATGAATTACACAATTTGTGATTGCTTCTTGAGCCACTTAGGTTGAAGAGCGCAGTCAAGGCACTGCAAGAATCTTCTTCCATCTCCCTTCTTGAGAGTGCATCTGCCACCTTGTTTTCAGCTCCCCTCTTGTACTCTTATGTTGTAATCAAATCCTAGCAATTTAATCATGTACTTGTGCTGCAGTAGTGTGGAGATCTTTTGTTTTACTAAGTATTTTAAGCTGTGTTGCTTTGTTATAATGATGAATTGCCCCTGAATAAGGTACGGTCTCCATTTCTCAACGGCGAGAAAGATGGCCAAAAACTCTTTCTCATAGTCCCAAGTTTTTTGTACCAAGGACTTGCTAATATAGGCCAAAGGATGTTGATCTTGCATAAGTATAGCACCAAGGCCTGAGTAGCAAGCGTGAGTCTCTACCACAAATGTTTTACTGAAGTTCAAAAGTTGTAGCACATGAGAAAACACCATGGCTTGTTTCAATGCTTGAAAGGCCTATTGAGCTATTGGACTCCACTTGAGCTGTCCTTTTCATGTTAAATCCGTCAATGGTTTGCAATGAGCCCATAATTCTTCACAAACTTTTGGTAGTATCCAGTGACTCCCAAAACACCACTTAATGCCTTGAATGATTTTGGTTGTCACCTTTGGAAAATTGCTTTGATCTTTTCTGGACCAGCCTCTACTCCTTACTCACCAATAACGTGCCCTAGATACTCAATCATATTTTGACCTAAAGCACACTTAGATGCTTTGGCAAATAGTTAATTATTTAGCAATGTGTCAAAGACCAATTTAAAGTTCCTTTAGTGATCTTCCTTGTAAAAAGGACTATGAAAATGTCATCAAAGAATACCAGTTCAAAATCCCTCAAATATTTTTTTCAAAAAAAAAGTGTTCATTAGGGATTGAAAGGTTGTTGGGGCATTTGTTAAATCAAAGAGCATAACTTTAAACTCATATAGTCCAGACACAGTTTCAGAAGTAGTTTTTGGAATTTTTCATTTAAATGTACTCAATTTGATGGTATCCAACTCTCAAATCTATGTTAGACAATACTTTTGCCCTGCCTATTTTATCCAATAAACCATCTATTAAGGGGTCGTTTACTTAGTACGTATAAGTTGAATATACTTAAATATCCAACCTAAATCCATGTTCATTTAATGAGATAAGAGCCCAATATAAAAATTAGGCCCATGATAAATTCTGATTTTTTAGAATAAGTCATCTCATGAAATAGATGTGATAAGTTATCCTAGTAGAATAAAAAGAGTAGAAAGAAGAAAAAAAAAAGGAAAGAAAAACAAAAAAAAATGTGAAGAGAAAAATGAGAAAATAGGGATAAATGGTATTTTAGGCAACACAATTTTAATCACATTATTCAATCATATGAAGTGCACATGATTTTTTTCGACAATTTAATCTCAATCTCATAATTTATCATATGTTTTATTAATCATATTTTTATTCCAACTAAAGAAGTAAACGACCCTTAAACCCTTAAAGGTATTGGAAAGCTATCTTTTATAATGACTGAATGTAGTTTTTCTATAATCAATACAAAACTTCCAAGTTCTATTCATTTTCATTACTAATAGTACAAGAGAAGCTTAAGATGAAGGAACCGAGTGCTGAAAAAAAACCGCTTCTTAAGACTTCAAACTACTAGTCATTAAGATTACTATGAAAGAAAAGTAAGGAAGTCGTTTTCTTGAAAGTGGCATGAAATTCTTCCAATATTGAGATGGCAAAATAGTAAACCGACTTCTATTCTGAGCTTTCCTGACTAGTTCTGCATGTAAATGAAGAGTCAAATCCAATTCCTCAAGAATCAAACTCATAGTCTTGAGAACTAAAGGCCTAAGACCGCTTATTCCTTCTCGAAAGCTACCCATGAAAACCTTGTAAAATGAGTTTTATTTTATTTATTTAATGAAAATATAGTTGGTGCTCAAGCAGAAAGGGGAGGAGTTTCGATCCAATACAAGATTAGCAAGTTGACGTTAAGTACTGGCGCCAGCTCTTTTCTTCCTTCGGTGATAGTTCTACCCTAGGAAGATGAGGCGTTGTCTCTTACTTACTAAGCAATTTAAATATAGCCATGATGGATCTAAGAGCTCTCCAACGTGTTTGGAAGCCTTCGGCCGTGAGAGCCAAAATATAGTTGTCTTCTTTGCGCGCCTACTCTTCTTATTCTCATAAGTGAAAGGGGATTTATAGTATTTAAAAGCAGAGAAAGAGGCGCCTTGGGGAGATTAAGTTTATTTTGTTCCTAATAGTGTTGTCACATATATAGGACCAAGGAAAAGAATGTTGTATAGTAAGCTCTGAATCAATTAGCTAGTGAAGTTGGATATGTATAGACTTCAGTAGCAATAAAGAGAAAGCTATACTAAGGGATGCCAAAAGCTTCAACTCGGTTAACCTTTGGGATACAATCTCTAACTTCGACTTATGGCGCATTTTCCGGGCATAAACACCTATTGAAGAGATTGTACTCAATGACATAGTACTAGATACATAGTATTAGATAGACCATAACTTTTCATACGCAACTGGTATAGTAATTGAGTTCCTCAACGGCTAGCTCCGCTGGCCAACCTATAGACAAAAAAGATGTCACTCACTTTCTCAACGACTAGCTCCATTGGCCAACATGCATACGAAGAAGAGGTCACTCACTTTCTAATAGGCTAATATATAGTTAATATGGTACAATAGATAAATCAGTTATTTTCAATCGTTGAAGGCTCACTCCCTGGACCCTTAAGGAGCTCTAGGTTAACGTTTCGTGGAGTTCATAATTGTATAAAAGAAGCTTATTTGATTTTTATCTTTCCATACATAATATAAGAATGAAAAAGCCTTGGGTTGAAAATTTCCACTTTTGTGACATTTCTACACTAATTTTTCAATTTCATTCTTTGGATATAGGGATATCTATACTCCAATTTTTACGTCACTTTTATGTGGTAGATGCCTCTTTGTTGTTCAAATATTTGCCAGTATTCTACAATTAAGGGTTGTAATTCCTTAGCACTTTTGCAGCCTCTACCTTTGCCTCAGTGGAACCATGCAAAGACGCTCTCTTTCCCTTTTTTATTACTCTTTTGAACTATTTTCCAATCATTATTTTTGAGTGTATTCCATGTAGAGTGATTTTCTTTCCTTCTCTCTCGAATTATATCATATGTTAAACTCAAAAGTAATAGGTGCTAACTTCCTCGTAGGTCCGCTCCAATGACCATATGACAACCCCTAGTTTTGGTATCCACACTCCAGCGCTAACTTGCACCCTTTTATTTTCCACTATGGGTGGGCTCTTTTATCACATTGTGATATTTTAAATTATTGAATGGACCTATTCGAAAATAATTAGATGATGACAAAATGGATATGGTTTTTTGAATCCCGATATTCGATCGGATCAATTTTTTTAAAAAAAAAAATCGAATAGCAGGTACCCGATTTAAAAAATTTGATAAATCGGGTTCAATTCCACTTCCATTTCCATTCAATTTTAATTTCAATTTCAATTTCAATTCCATTTCCATTCAATTTCATTTCAATTTTCTTTTCATTTTATTTCAATTTCCATTCCATTTCCCATTTCCCATTTTATTTTATTTCATTTTTTGATTTAAAAAATAAAATAAGAAAAACAAAAGAAAATACCCAATACTCGATACCCGATTATATCGGGTTGGGATTGAGTAGCAAAATTTACTACCCAATAAATCGGGTACCCGACCCGATGCCCCTATTTGCCACTAGATTTTGAGTATTTTGAATTACATTATATCCTTCGACCATCTTCTATAATTAGAGTTGTTAACTAGGTTGGGTAAAATACATTATATCCTTCCACAATCTTCTATAATTAGAGTTGTTAACTAAGTTGGGCCAACCCAGCCCAACACAGCAGAATTGGCCGTGAACAGTAATGAACTACCTATGCCCGTTAGCGAGTATATGAACTGAATCTCAATTGGACTTAATAGTTGAAATTGAGCTCAATCTGTGAACCACCCATCTAAGCCTCACCTGTCATGGGCCATTATATTTATTCTTTTTTTGTTCAAAAACTCGTAATTGGACTAATAGGAATTGAACTCTCAACTTTTAAGAGAGAGTACCAAACCACTAAGCCACCTTTGGTTTTATTGAAAGAAACTTGAAGCAAATAAATACATATCTAATCAACATCAAGGAATAAAAAATTAGGATAATATATTTAGAAGCATCAAATAAAAATAGTATATTATTATAAACTGAAAATGACAAAATAAAATTTTATACTAGGTATAATAAAATATAATAAATCATGAAAAATTAAAGTATAAACTTAACATAATAAACTTAGATTATTCAAATAAATATGCATACCAAACCTTAGGATGATAGACTTTGAATAATCAAATAAAATATAAATCCAAACTTAGGATAATTTACAAAAATAATAAATTTAAAATAATCAAATAAAAATAAATATCTAACCTTATGGTGTTAATGATAACCTTAAAATAATCAACTAAAAAATTGTATCAATATAATAAAGACAAATACCTAGAATAAACTACTTAAATAATCAAATAAAACCAATACTTAGGATATTATACTTAAAATAATGCAATGAAATTTAAAACCAAACTTAAAATAACCTAAGACATTAAAATATAACTTAGAATTAATAAAGTTTAAAAATCCATCGTTAAGATAAATTATACCTTATTACATTTGACATTGTTTAACAAAAAGAAAAGAGGCTCGCCAGGTTGCCCAACCCGAGTAGAGCATTGTCAATGTTTGTTTTCCTACTTTCCCGAGTAAATTGATACTGGAGTGACTTGAGCATCTAAAGCATGTATGAATGTTTGAAAATTCCTCCTCTTCTCCTAGGTCATCTTCTAGTTTGACTTCTTCCTCAGTTTCTTTCTCCTCTCTATGATAACAAACAATTTGTTACACCTTATTGACTATATGATACACTTCATCACAATTAAAGCAAACACCCTTTTTTCTCCTAGTTCCATTTTCTCTTTTGTAAGTTTAATAGGCAGTGCGCCTGTCAATTAGTTTCCATTTTCTCTTTTGTAAGTTTTTTATCTATTTAGGTACAGTGTATGTCGGTGTGTTAAAAATTATAATTGTTAGTAATGCAACAATTCAAAATTTTAAATGGTACAATGGTCTAAACATCACGTTCGATTGCGGCCTCACTACTACAAGAACAATTGTCTTTGACCATGCAAACCCAATAATCCCCATCCTTGCAATTGTCATGTGACCCCGCCGCCACAAAGCATATTGCTGCCACACATGCTATTCCACAGGTCAACAATTCTCCCTTAAATAGTTGCTCTTTTTGAAAATGGAACTCATGACCTTGATTCTGATATCGATTTCAAAATTGAATACTTGCCGTCGTGCCAAAAATTATAACTATTAGTAAGGGTGTAATTTAAATTTTTAAATGGTATGAAGCTTGAAAGACCATATTTTAGTTGTGGCCCAATTTTTGTCATTACTACTAATTGATGGCCTTCTGTGTGAATTAATGTCCGTGGTTCCTCCTTTCCATAGTTGTTGGACATTTTGGGTATGGACTTGTTGCCTTTAATTAGTGATTCTATCAAACTATCTTATTGTTTAGCTAATTAGATGGTCTGGGATAGGCTTCTTGGATTAAACATTTCCAACATTTGCCCTATTTCTTCTTTTAATCCACAAATAAAACATTTTATGAAATACTCTTCAGTTAATGTTTTATTCATATTTATGTTAAAGGCTTCTAATTCTTCAAACTTAATGGTATCTTCATTCACTGTCCCTTATTGACTCAACTTATTAATTTGTCTTCCCTCCTTCTACACTAGAGAACATTTCTAGTACTAATTCAGAGCACCTTTCCCAGCCATATTTATCTTAATTCCCTTCTACATAGTCTATATACCAGCTATCAACTAACTCTTCCACATACGCAAGGCATTAGTTATAATTTTTTCATATTCAGACATTGGATTGAATAACAAATATCTGTGACATTTCCTTAACCATTGTCTATGTTCTCTCCATTAAGCTTTAGAAATTCAAATTTAGGGATTCTACGACTGGGGTGACCTTGGTGATCCTGATTTGTTCAGTTAGGAGAAGGCATGAGGACTCCACTGTCTACCCTTTTTTTGGCAAATTGTAGTAATGTAGTTGTAAATGCAGGGTTTACAACTTCTTTACTTTTGTCAAAGTTGAGTTCTCTCGGTAATTCATCCATTTGCTTGCGTATTGTCTACTCAATTCTCCTCTAAGGCACTTTGCTAGTGTTTGATGCCCTTCCGCCAGTTCTGAAACTTATTGCTCTAAAGTTTCCATTCTGGTATTGTTCTTTACCATTAATTCAGAGTGCAAATTTTCAGGATCTTGCTCTGAGGCCCATTGTTATGATTAATCACTGAACCAACCACTCAATGAACTCAGGCTGAGAGTAAGAATCCAATGAAGAAGAAAAAGAAGAATGAAAGAAAGGGAACTAGAATTTTATTAACTACTATGTTGAGCTCCATCATCGAGCTTGGGTTTTCTTTATACTACCATCAATTAATTGAAATGAAGCTCATTAACCTAGCTCACTAGTAACTACCCAACTAACTAACTAACTAACTAATTGTCCAGGTGTCCACTAATTCATTAGCTCTCTCAAAATATTTTCATTTGATTGTTCATTGTAACACTAATGCTAAACGGCGTCATGTGACTTAATTGCATCGTCTAGATTGTTATTCTTTTTTGTTTTATAGAATCGTATTTCAGTTTTCTTTCTTTGTTTTAAGTTTCTTTTTTGTACTTGGTATGACATATTTCATTTATATTATGATTAGTTGAGTATGACAATTTTAACAAGAACTTTTCATAATTTATAAGTGATATATGAATCAAAATATCAATAAGTTTCTTAGTTTAAAGGTGACATGTAACACTACTCTTAAAAAAACTGACATTTTCAATGTTGAAATGAATCAAAGTATCAAAGTAATGGTGAGTTTTCTAATTTAAAGATGATATATCGCATTACTCTTGATAAATTTCAACATTTCCAATATCAAAATGAATCGAAATATCTAAGTACGAATGGATTTCCCTAAATGAATACAACCAAAAAAAAAAAAAAGTGGAGTGCATAATTCATCACCAATTGAATTCTTTAATAAATGCATTCCCAACTTTTGATCATCTTTGATGTTGCAAATATTTACCATCTATCTGCAGTAGCAAATCTCTACTACCATTCATAAGTAAGGCATTTTCTAGTGCAAAAATAATTAGCAAGCTGCTCTAAAACGTGCCCTTATTGGAGGACAGTGAATTAGGAATGAGAAACCACCTTTCAGCAATTGTCAATTGAACGGTTCTTGCATTAACAGATCAAGCCAGACCATATTTAAACTTTAAACTGCTCTTCATTTCTGAAACCATACTATAGATATTTCAACACAACTTAACTAGATCCTACCCAAACTACAAATTTTTTCCTCAATAAGTAAGCTTTGGTTCAGAAGGAATATAATGTTGAATATCTTATATACTATGAATGGGATTGTAAATGAGTTGGTAATTTTTAAGTCGAGTTTAACATGATTTTAAATTAAGTGAGCATGAACCAAGAGGTTGGGGTTTGAAATTAAATTTAAGTCAATCTTGAGGAAGAATATGTTTAGCTTGAAATTAGACTTAAACTCGCTTAAAAAATATTCAATATTGTCAAATCTATGAACAATTCTCCATCTCTTATTTGCATAATACAAGATTTGCATGCTAAGTTTAGAACAACAGGCTCCCCAACTAGTACAACAAATCAATTTTAAAATCTTAAAGATCAAGACAACAAGATTCCTATTGAGTAGACTAGCAGAATGAGACATAAATAAGTTGGTGCACCAATGTCCCAACTGAGAAGATACAGGTAAGTTACCTGCATAACGGGGCTTGATGCCTAGCATTCTGTTGAGTCATGTTTATTTTGTGATTGCAATTACCCCCTCTATTTGTTAATACATTTTGAATATGATATTTTATTGATTTGCCACATTTTTCCTAATAAAAATGAAGATCCCAAAAAAAAAAAAGAAAAAAAAAAGGGAAACAAAAACAAACAAAAGGAAAAAGTTGGCAATATTATTTCTAAAACCCAATATTTCTCTCCAGAAATTTTCTTTACATTTTCAATCGTTATATGATGGGTTATACAATAAGGGCACGGGAACATTTTTTATATTTATTTCTTTATTCACTTTTTGTTTTGGGGGCCATTTTTAGACAATAGACAAAATAGGTGCATCATTTTTTTAGAAGATATTGTAATTAAAGCACATTGAGCCATTGGAGTAAAGTTATGCAACAAAAAGATAAAAGAGGTAAGTCTCCAAATATGTGTTAGTTCAATGGCAAAATGGAATTAACCAATTTTTGTTTTATATTTTATAACTCCAGCAATATGGCCTACTTCACTAGATATAGGTAAAACTTGTTAGTTCTTTGGCATTTTCTTGGATCTTCTTCTTTGGCCTTTTACTTATACTTGTCTTCAGCATACTTCTTGGTGAAACCATGAGCTAATTTTCCTTGAACCCCACCCAAAAGTCTAGCCCTAGGTCCCTTGTTCTCTGAATTTTCGTCCGTTGTTAACAATAATATGAGGCATGAAAATTTAATTTTCGACTCTTGTGAACAATACTCGATGGCATGAAAATTTTAGTATACAATTCACATTTTTTTAATTCTTATAATGGAATGGTAGTGACAACAGAATTTGTGAAAGAGTTACAGCTTGCTGCCTTGGAAGAAATCGATATGAATCCAATCAAACCCCACACGTCTGGTGAATTTAAATCTAAAGCATTATAACCATTGGCATATTGGGCCATTGTATAGGAATTTGCATTAAAATGCTTTAATGGAGTTCTTACAAATTCTTATTCAGTAATCTCATCCAACGAGAACAAAAAATTACAGTTGGCTGTGGCATACAAACTAATACTACATCAAATATCTAAATCACTAAGATTGTCAATATTAATACTTTCAGAACATGAAAAATGTGATAAAACAAAGGACTTGGTTATGCCCTTTGTGAGTCATCGTGTTCCACTTTCAAACACTCTCCTTAGGAGAATTGTTCATATTATTGTGGGATTTGTACACTCTGCAGGACCTTTCTATAACTAATCTCATTTATAATGAAGTTGTTCCCAATATCATGGAGTTTACCGGTGTCGATAAGACAGATTTATTCTGCGCTTTTGCAAATACTTATATTACGCTTATCATTTATTTCAGTTGAGTGCTAATGGATATGAATAATGGTCCCTCACAAGAAAGTGGGATAAATTTTGGTCCAAGAAAGTGATTAAATACCACTAATCTCCCCACGTAGAAAGAAAAAGATGATCTTCCCAAATCAACTCATAATCCTCTTGGCGACTTTGGTGCACATGAATAATCCCTCACAAGAAGATTTATTTTCAAAGCTTGGCAGTAAAGGGAGTTTGAGATAAGAAACATAATTGGTGGCATATTTAACTTGTTAGCTCTACACGTTTGTTCTTCTCATCAATTATATCAATTTAATACAACCAAGTACCTTCAAAGTGGCGAGCATCATGGCAAGCGGACAAATAGTAGGCCTTGTTGTTCCATTTTAGCAATCATCTATAGGGGCTTAAACAAGATTTTCAAATTCTCCACAACTAGCTCGTGTAAGTTCTACATTTCCAATTACTTTATATATAGTTAGTTAGTGCATTACTTCAAGCCCCATTACCAAGTTTTCCAAGAGGTACGCAGTCTTCAAATAATGATCTTTTCTGGTGAAGGAAGTGCAAAATATTATGACTTAAAAGAGGCTCGCAAGCAAATTCACAAGGGTGACTTTGTTTCTTGGACTTGCGCCATGATCACCGAGAGCAATGATTTCTTGTGTGTTGACAATGTGAATGCAAAAGAATTTGAAAAAAAAAACTAGATTGTTATTCGTTCGAGTTATCTTTCTTTGCGGCAAGGTGAACACTTCTTCATTAAGGTTTACAACCCTCATCCACTCAGTCGCCAATTTGATACTATCAAGTTGTACATGGGACTTCACACAAGACATCTTAAAAGCCTCTTTAGAAGCAACACTCCGCTATTGGCGCTTATGCACTTTATCCAAATCTATATCTAAGGCATGTCATCCTTGTATGCCCCAAAATGCAAAGATAGTCTCTTCGGAAGATTACAAGAAATGGTGGACCAAATCCATAAAAGTTATTTTTAAGAAAACATTACGAGCTTGATCAACTTGAAGTCAAGTCAAGTCTCACGCGAAGTTGATCAATCTCATAATGTTTTCTTCAAAATAACTTTTATGGATTTTGGCCAACCACTTCTTGTAATCTTTCGAAAAGAATCTCCTTGCATTTAGGGGTATATAGGATGACTTGTCTTAGACATAGATTTGGATAAATTACATAAGTGCCAATAGCAGAGTGCTTCATCTAAAAAGGTTGTAATGTCTTATATGAAAGTCCTTTGTATGACTTGATAATATCAAATTGGTGACTGAATGGATGAGGCTTGTAAACCTTACGACAAAGTGTCAACTTTGTCGCAAAGAAAGATAACCCAAACAAATGACAATGAAGTATTTTTGTTCAAATTCTTCCACATTCACATTCTCAACACACAAGAAATCCTTGCTCTTGGTGATCATATTGCAAGTCCAGTAAACAAAGTATCCCTCATGAATTTGCTTGCGCGTCTCTTTTGCATTGCAATAGTTTACACCTCCTTCAACAAACAAGATCATTATTTTGAGACCGCATACTCCTTACCAAACTTGATAATGGGTCTTAAAGTAATGCGCTAACCAATTGTATATAAAGTGATTCAAAATGTAGAATTTACACGAGTCGGTCTTGGAGAATTTGAAATCTTGTTTAAGCCCATGCAGATGAATGCTAAAACAGGAACAACAAGGCCTACCATTTGCTCGCTTGCTATTATTTTTGCCACTATGAAGGTACCTGGTCGTATTGAATTGATATCATTAATGGGAAGAATAAACGCATAGAGTGAATGATCTAAGTATGTCGCCAAGTATGTTTCTTCTTTCAAACTCTCTTTCATGCCAACCTTTGAAAATAAAGCTTTTTAGGGAGACCATTCTTCATGTATCCTAAAGTCGCCAAGAGGATTATAAGTTGATTTAGGGCGGACCATCTTTTTTTTTTTGTACGTAGGGAGATTGGTGGTACTTAGTAACTTTCTTAGACCAAAATTTGACCCATTTGTCAATGTGTACTTAGAAAATTGATCTCATTTGACACTCAATTGAAGTAAATAATAAGTATAAAGTAAGTACTTGCAAGGGAATGAAACGAATCTATCTCTTATCTCATCACTGTAAACTCCATAGCATTGGGAACGAGTCATCATAAAGGAGCCTAGTCATAGAAAGGCCTGCAAAAATGCACAAATGCCACAATGATATGGACAATTCTCCAAAAAAAGTAAGGAGAGCGTTTGTAAGTGGACACCAGGCCTCATTAAATAGTTTTATTATGTCGGAGTTTCGATCATATGTAAATAACAAAGCGTTGTATATTTGCGTAGTAAGTAACTTATGCTTGCATCAGCTGTGCACGTCTTCAGTCCATTCCCAATATCGTTTTATGTATTGAAATCCACAATCAAATTGAAGAGTATCTCCATACTTAGTCTTATCTTCAACAATGCGACAACCTAATGTTTGCAAGAGAGTTGGTTCCTTCTATTGTTATTGAAGAGTTAGTTCTTTTGACAATTGGTGGAGATCTAGTTCATTTGATTGCTGATTATGAATTAGTTCGTTTGACTGCTGATGGCGAGTCACGTGCAAATCCCACATCTTAGAGGTCTTACTCAAAGAAATCTCCCAAGACCACTCTATGTAAAGTGATACGTAAATCATGACCACCACTTTTTGTATAGACTAACAAGGGGAGCGTGAGCAACAAAAATTGTGTCATTCTCCAAGGGTTGATTTTCATCATTGAGGATGACCAAGTGTAGTACTTCGAAAATAGAGATTGTATCTTTAAAGTACACCATGGTGTAATCTATCAAAGTACAAGCAAATAAGTGAGTTAATTTGAAAAAAAGAAAAAAATCTCACACATTAACAAAAAACCTGACTTGAATAGAATACTCTTGTCGTAAGCGAAGGCAAATCCAAAACAAATCAAGAGCAAATTTGAAAGATCCTTATGTGTTGGGTCAAGCAAAAATCATAGTTGGAAGAAGGGGATTGTTTTTTACCAAGACCAATTAAAATATGCAACAACTCAGTGGATTATGCATGAAATTCTAGGGTTTGCATGAAATTAAGAGTCAAGAAATTTTCTGGTTTGGGTCAGTTTCATATTCAGGGGCATAACTTTGTACTCAAAAGTCCAATCGACTTGATTTTTAATCCATTGAAAAGATAAAAGATAGGGTTATAACTTTTATTAACATCTCAACCCAATGCATTCAATATCAAAGAGTAAAATTAGGTCTAAGAGAAAATTTTAGGATAGTAACAAATTCAAATTTTCTAATTGAACCTATCTTCATATTTTGGACATAACTTTCTCCCTATATATATATATATATATATATTAGATTGAAGTGATTCAAGCAGCTACACAAACCTAAAAGAGAGGGCTACAATTCCTAAGAAGATATCAAAGCATAATTCAACAAGGAATGATGTGAAAATTCAGTTATAAGATGCGGAAGAGAGTAGAACCAAGGGAGAGATCAAAATTTAACCTATCTTCGTATTTTTGGCATGCATTTCTTTATATATATCCGATTGAGATTATTCAAGAAACTATAGAAATCTAAAAGATAAGGTTGTAAGTCCTTAGAAGATATCGAAGCCTAATTTAGTCGAGAAGAATGTGAAATTTGAATATCAAATGTTGGCAAAGATAAAATAGATTATGACACCTCACTAAAATGAAGATCACACCAGCAACAATTCACAACTTCTTGCAGCCAAGTTCAATATTCGTTGCCTACAACAAGAAGAACATAATGATCAGCATAACGAAAAAAAATGAAAAAAAAAAAAAACAGATTCAAAAACATAAAGAAAAAGCAACTTCTTTTGATCATAATGATGAATAATTAGTGTGAGGCTTAGAGTGAGACAATTATTCAATGGATACACATTATATTCTTACTAAACTGACTCTCAAAAACAACAAATTAATAACTAAATTGAAGAATGAGAAAATAAGCTTGCTGAAAAAATAATCCTCTTTTGTCCTAGGTGATGGACAGGAAGCCACAAGTCTCTTCTTTTATAATGGCAAATCAAAGTAGGAAAATTTTCATGAAGTATAGGAAACACAAGAAAGGAAGTTTTCAAATTCTCTATAAATTAATTATTGATTTCCTACCTAATTGCAGCAAAACAATCACTGAGAGAATGAAGATTTTTTCTGAAACAAATGACAGCCCGTTCTTTTTAAATTTGAAAGGGTGATTGGTGGTAATCCCATGGTCTTAGTCCATATACACCATGAGTTTATGTTGGCCCAAATTAACTTTTGTTAAAAATAAATAAATAAATGATAACCATAGTCTAAAGTTGTTGTGGACGACGGATGGTGTTTGTCTTCAAATTAGACTAAGTTGATAAGTATATACATATATGGGCCTCTACCCACATTTATCTTAATGGTCTGTGTGATTCATAAGTAAGCACTTGAACCTGTGGTTGAAAAAAAAAAGGGTGGCCAATTATCCAAGAATTTAGTTTATTTGCTCAAATCCAAAAGTTTGAACCCTATAATCAATCTGGCAACTATACAACAACTAATACTCTAATTTTAAATGTATTGACTCCTAATTAAATAAAGAAATATAATTGTACACGCTATTTTTTCCTCAAGTTGGTACATAGATATCACACACGCCCAACTTGGATATTATTGTATATAATGGAACACTGCTAATGACATGAGTCATCAGATCAGCCACTTGGTCCACACTCTTAATGTAAGGGACCCTTATCCTAACAGAATCAAGATTATCTCTTGTTAAGTTCAACATGCTTAGTTCAATCATGTTGTTTGGATTTCACACTATTCCTTCTATTCTAAACCTTTGTCCAAAGGTTTTTGGTTGTGTCATGTTCATGTACACTCTCATCTTAATAATAAAATTAATCCTCATGTTCTCAAGTGTGTCTTCTTTAGGTTACTTTAGTTCATAAAAAAGCTATAAATGTTTTCATCATCTCACCCTCCTCAGGGAAATACTATGTTTCCATGGATGTTCAATTCTTTGAATAGGAGTCTTATTTTTCTGAAAATGTATCTCTAGTTCCTCTTTAGGGGGGAGATTAATAGTAAGAAAGATGAACAATTATGGTTGGATTGGGTAAGGGCGGCTAAATTCGAACATAAAAAAAGTAGGGGTGAGAAACCAGATCAATTGTTCCAACTGTTCTTAAAAAAAAAAAAAGAAACTATTACTATTATGCCCTCTCCAAACTCTGATAATACTCTGATACTCCTCTGGATAATACTACCATATGCCTTCGGACAACTCTTCCAACATTGATCCTAAGGGTAGAAGATAACACCTTCGTGATCGTAAATAATGTAATAGATGGAGTTTCTCTAAATTATCTTCTAATGTTGTATATCTCATTTCTTATTGTCTCTTATTATCATCACCTAACTTTTGCCCTTCAATTGTCTTTTGTGTCTAAAACCCCTTGGAGCTCCTAAATAAAAGTCTGCTATGGTAGAGGAAATAAAGGCCCTTTAGAATACTTGGGAGATAATCGAGTATTTTTAGTAAAGTACAAACCACATGGGACGGTGACAAGATGAGATGATGACAGGTACAAGGCTAGACTTATTACAAAGGATTACACCTAGACTTATAGGATAGACTATCAAGAAACCTTTGCACCTGTGGCCAAGATGAACTATGTTAGAGTCATTCTATTTCTTGCAGTTAATCTAGAGTGGCCATTAAGACAGTTTGATCTAAAGAATACCTTCCTCCATGATGATTTGATAGATTAGGTTTATATGGATCCTCCTCCCGAGTTTACACCAAAAAGAAGTAAGATATGTTAGTTGAAGAAAGATCTGATACCAAATTGTTTAATTAGTTGTATGAACTTATATCAAGTGTTTTTATACAACATACAATCCTATTGAACCATATAATTAATCTAATTTTTATTATGTCTTTTATTCAGTAGGAGATGATTACTAGCGTAAGTTGTGAAATTTTCGATGTCGCTGAGTATAAAGGAATAATAAATAATTTACTTGGATATAAAATAAAATATTAGACCAGTACCTATGTTTTTTTGCGCAATTAATTTAGAAGTCTTAGACCAACTCACAAATTTTTGTTTTAAACCAATTAAACATAAAAATGGATAAGTTGTCTAATATTGTCGCGACTTAGAAATTGGCAATATGGTAGTAGACTAAGATTAAAATTTACACTTTAATTTTAAGCCCCAAATATAAGATTTTAAGTTGCCAAATATTATCACGACTTAGACGCTGACAATATACTTATGGATCAAGAATCACGTTTGCGCTTTAATTTATGCAAGCTGCAAATACAAGAAATTAGTAAAGGAGTTTGAGCTCTATTTTGTCATATAAGCTTACTCATAATTAAAAAGTTTTAGTTATCCTAAAATCATTTTTTTCAGCAGATTTATAAATATTACAAACATATTTTTCTGATTGTTGAGAGTTGGAAATTAGATTGAGTTTAGGACCCTCGACCCAATTGGCATCCATATTTAGTTGGATATCTCCACAATTTGAGTGGAATTGAGTTTTCTAGTTGGACTGAGATTTTGCATTGAGTAGGAATATATATCTCTAATCCCATCCAATAGAGGTGGTGAATGAATGTAATTCTCCCAAAACTCTCTCCATATATCTTCTAAAATTTCTCTCTACACTCTTCCTTGGATCATCACCATAAAATCCAAGGATTTGAGGTGTGTAATTGAGTAAATAACTCTAGTAGTTATTCACCACCGACAATAAATGTATGTTCGTGGTTCGATCAAAAGGAGGCTGGTAGATGAGCTAGATTCGGGATATGTGGATCAACAATCCGTTGTGTATAGATATACCCAATCCACATTAATTATATGATTCATATTATATTGTTGATTAATTTTCTTACAGTAAATAGAGTACCATCAAAATCGATGCCCAAAACACCAGATGAGATATAATGTGGCAAGACCCTATCTTATAAATACCTTAAGATATTGGGTTGCACTACTTATGTAAAACAGCTAATGGGAGATAAGTTGATGTTAGACTCACCTTATGTAAGTTTGTAGGGTATCCAAAAAAATTCATTGGATACAATTTCTATGACCCTTCGGAATAAAAAAGTACTTACTTCGAGAAATGTCACATTCCTTGAGAAGGAATTTCTATTAGATAGAAAATGTGAGGTCACGAAACTTAAAGAAATTCAAAAATCATAAAAAGTTCCTATAAGAAGTAGTAGTGCCTGAACTACCAACAACTAACACTTCAATTACAAAGTCTTCTAGGAGATCTGAAAAGATCTCAAGACTAGCTGAGAGGTCTAGTCTTTTGTTGGTGAACAACAAAGATGAGCATTCTTTGGATAGTGATCAAATGAATTATGAAAAGTAATGTCTGACATCTTGGGAAGATGGCAAGAGATCATGCAATCCGAGATGTATTTCATGTGTTCCAACAAGGTATAGACCTTGGTGGACCCACCATAGGGTATTATACCCAATAGCTGTAAATGGGTCTATAAGTAGAAGTTTGGAATAGATGGAGATGTAGTAACCTATAAGGCACGATTGGTTGTGGAGGGTTATACTCAAATGTAAGAAATTAACTAGGAGAAAGCCTACTCACCTGTGGAAATACTAAAATCCATTCAAATATTGCTTGCCATTTCTGCAAATTATGACTTCGAGATATGGCAAATGGATGTAAAGACCGTCTCTCTCAGTAGGAATTTTGAGAAAGAGATTTATATGCAACAGCCAGAGAACTTCATATCCAAAGAAAGCGAGAAAAAGGTTTGCAAGCTCCAAAGATCTATTTATTGTAACTCAAACAAGCTTTTCGAAGCTTGAACATCTGATTCGATGAGCAATCAAATTATTTAGTTTCTTCAATAATCCAGATAAACTGTGTTTAAAAGAAGGTTAGTGGGAGTTCTATGACGTGTATTATGCTTTAAGTTGATGACATCCTACTCATTGGGAATAATGTATGAATATTGCAATGAACGAATGATTGATTGTCTACTCAGTTCTCCATAAGAGATTTGGGAGAAGCATTCTATATATTGTGGGTTTAGGATCTATAGAGATAGATCTAAGAGAATGATTACTCTATCCCAATCTATGTACATAAACAAGATGATAAAAAGTTTCACCATCGAAAAATCCAAAAGTGGATTCTTGCCCATGAGTCATGAGATCTCTCTTTCAAAGTCTATATCCCTAAAGACTCCAGAGGTAAGAGAAAGAATGACTTGCATACCATATGCATGTCATTTGAAGAATTATGTATGCTACGCTATATACACAATCTGATATTACATATGCTCTGAGTCTCACAAGTAGATATCAGTTTAATCCTGACGAGGAGCATTGAAAGCCGTAAAGACCATCCTTAAATACTTACGAAGAACTAAAAATATCTTCTTGGTTTACGATAGTAGAGAATTGAAGCTAGAAGGCTTTACTGATTCTAGCTTTTAAGACAATGTGGACGATTCAAAGTCAGCGTCAGGATTTAAATTCACCCTAAATAGTGGGGTCGTCAGCTGAAAAAGCTCAAAGCAGGAAATGATTGTGGATTCCACCACTGAGGATGAATGCATCACTACATGTGATGCAGAAATAAAGTATTTGAATGAGGAACTTTATCTAAGAGTTTGGTGTAGTTTTGGGTGTTGTTGGTCCAATTGTGGTCTACTATAATAACAACATGGATATTGCAAAAGCGAATGAGTCAAGATCTCATCAAAGATCCAAGTTCATCATGAGGCAATACCACCTGATCTGAGAGATTATTGATAAGGAGACATAAATAGGGAAACTTTTGCCACGACATAAAATATAGTATATCTACTGATAAAGCCCTTAACTCAGAGAGTATTTGAAGGACATCTTGAAAAATATGTTTTAGATACATAGGCAATTGGCTTTAGGGAAAGTGGCAGATTATTAGAATAGTGCCTAACGAACCAATTAATGGCAAGTTTTTATACTCTTGTAAAGATAATCTTATTCATAATGTTTACTA
This sequence comes from Paulownia fortunei, assembly GCA_019321725.1. Lineage (NCBI taxonomy): Eukaryota > Viridiplantae > Streptophyta > Magnoliopsida > Lamiales > Paulowniaceae > Paulownia > Paulownia fortunei. Next base: position 7,420,815 of record CM033108.1, read on the forward strand.
TCAATTAAATAAAGTTCATAAATCATACGTAGCTATGGAGCATAATCACACATATGATATCGATCATAGAACATGCTTTTATGGTTTTGATCTTAACATTTTTTGAGCCTTGGGTTCATTGAGATAGGACATCGATAAACTCAATAAACTCACACACATGATGCATGCTCAAAAGAATGATGTCTCATTCTATTGACATAGGCATGGTAAAACTAGTGCATGTGTGTGGGTGCTTATCAAGGAACAAATACACTGAAAAAACCCATGGAAAACTCTCAATTAGAAGCATTTATCGAATGAGAATTTTATATTTACAATAACGCATTAATTAATCCTTAGACTTGAGATACCATGGTAGTCTTATGTACGACATCATTTGCTTTAATGTATTTTGCGATTGCATGATAATCATTAGGAGTGTATGTTGGGTGTATGGTCTTCATGTATGGAGGTTAATGAGTGGTTAACCGAAGGATTCATCACATATCTGGAAAAATAGGTGAATCTCCTATTTTTTCGTAGTCCTTGATTCCAAGAACTTGGCTAAGGCATGATGAATACGAGATGAGGGTTGTCTAATGATTTATCAAAAAATCAATGTGACTTGAAATAGAATCATAGTTGTTAAGTCAAAATAGGGTTTTGACTAATAATATATACCCTAAACTTAGTTGGGAGATTAGCTGAATGAAGAACCATATTTGCATGGTACTCATAACTGAAATAAGTTCACTTGTTATTTACCTAAGACTATGTAGTTGTTATGTACTGCTAGGTGATTTCCATGAATTGTGAGAATTTGATTAATTAATCATAATATTATGTTATTCACTAAGTTGTAAATATTGCAAAGTCATTCCAAGTTTAGTTGTGAATCCAAAGGATCACACACAAATCTAGATAATCCACTTCTAATCTAGAATGCGATTCAAATAGTTGGATTACGTTAATTAATAAAGATTAATTAATTTGAGTTTGAATTATTTATGAGCTAAATTATTCATTCAATTATATAATAAAATTAATTAATTAGACCTAATTAATATTAGGGGTTCATGGAGAGTGAAATTAATTAATAAACTTAAGTTAATTTAAGAAGTTAAATTAATTTAATTAATTCAATATTTTATTTATATAATTGAGCCTAATATAATTAGGTAGACTTTTTGGAGCCAATTAATTAATTAACTGAATTAATTAATTAGATTGAGTTTGATTAATTTATGGGATCGATTAATTGGACTTAATTTAATTAATTAAGTCCAAACCCAAGGTTAATGGGTTTCTAGGAGAGGCCCAATTAGGAGTCTTAAAAAACAAGACATTGAATTCTAGAATTCAACAGAAAATAAAGAAATAAAAAAGGAAGATAGTGGAGTCCTAATGGGATTAGGACAAGGGTTAAAGTATGTATAAGTACACACACTAAGGGGTTGAATTCTACAAGCTTTTGTAGGTAAAAAATTCGGCCCCTCTATCTTTTCTCTCATCTTTTCGGTTTATTTTCCATAAAAAGGTTCCAAATCCTATTTGAAAAGGTTCAAGACTTTATTCATCTTATTGAATTAAAGCATTGAACTATACTCCCAAATAATTAGATTAGAAATAAGAAGATTCAATTCACTAGCAAGGATTCAAGGCTTGTAAGTTTGCTGGAAGTATGGATACGATCAGAGGGGATACACTTGGAGCTCTTAGCTAATCTGTTTGGGAATTCATATGAAAAGTTCGTGAGGAGATTTAAGAATTTGAATTTCTTCTCACCCTACATTAATCGGAGTGCTTGATTAAGGTAATCTCATGATTTACATTTAATGTAATTAAACGAGTAATTTAGACACAAACCAAATAATAATATTGATTTTCGAGATTGCATATTTCTGTTTAATATGCATGTACCTATCCGGGATATGCGAACCCAACAAGCACGCCCGGGAAACCTTTAATTTTTTTGTTGAATCTTGCTTTTCTTAACAATCAAGAATTCGAGAAAAGGCCCAAGACTTAGACATTCAGTGACTAGGAATAATATTAGCCACCCTAAGCCCTAGCCTGACTGCGCAACAACGCCCAGTTTGCCTCTCTGCAGATTATCTAGTCTGGTTGGGCTCTTGTGCACTGGGCCAGCACCTTGTTAGCCCTGCCTAAGCATTGGCTATGAGGACAACACCTAGGCAGCTACCCAATAGCTTCCACTCACGTGACGTTAGGTGGTGGTGGCTTGGTCACAAAAGATCTTCCTTTTCATCTTGTTATAGTTTTAATAATTAAAATACTTAATCACAAAAATAACAATTGATGAACAATATATCACACATAAAGTTTTAAGTTAACACATAAGGGACATGTAATAACAAAGGTATTAAATCACATCAACCTCTCTAATACCACTGTCGGGTTCCCGTGCTTTCTGGATACTAAGCATTGTGGAAAAGTAAATTTTCAAATAAATCATGCATCATATGCAATTATTGTATCCAGAACCCCATGCGGTTCATCAGTTATGCGATTCGATACTCGTAAAATAAATACATATCAACATTAAGTATTTAATTCAAAATTAATACTTGATGCTCCAGATGGTGATGATTTGAAAAATGACTCAAGTCTTTATCTTTCAGTGAATGATTTGCAAGAAAAAATTCAAAACCTTTTTTGAACGGAACGATTTGTTTAGAGCTCTAATTGTAACCCCTCTAATGGTATCTACACCCCGGAAGTCCACTCCTAATCTAGTCATTGCTAGTAGAACACAACTCGATAATTCTAATCCTAAGAAAGGTGTATGAGATTTTGGATCAAGCACAACTATTATAATAAGTGTTCTTGATTAACTCTTGATTTAACTAGTGAAGAAAGAATTAATCAAAGAGTACGAATTAGGATTTGATGACTATGGATGTTTGGAATAGGATAAAAAGAAGGAATATTTTTTCACAAAAATTCAGCCAACACCCTTCTCAATCCATGTACCCTAGCCGGCTATATGAGGGGTTTTTTAAAACACCTCTTAATTCCATCACATGGAATTATTTTCTTTTTCCAACTCTTGTATTTCTACAAGGTAAATCTTCTTATCCCAAGAAAACCTAAACCCTAATTACTATAGAAATTAAATCTTCATTTAATTCCTAATGGGCTTTCTACAAGCCCCCTAAACCCTAATTACTATAGAAATTAAATCTTCATTTAATTCCTAATGGGCTTTCTACAAGCCCCATGCACGGGCCTAGACCCAAACAAATGATTAGATCCACTATATTAACTTACGAATTAATAGGTGCATTAGGTGTGAGCTTATTAATTAATAGGCCCATTAGGTCCACTAAATTAATTTATCTTATGAATCAATAGCCCCACTATAATTAATCGATCCAATCTAATAATTATATTCCAAGTTGGGCTACCTAATATAATTAGTTCAATTAATTTAATTTAATTAATTCAATACTTGAATTAATTAAGTCTCATTTAATTAATCATATTAATTAAATTAATTAAACTTTGAAGTTTTCTTAGATACAAAATGGACTTGTCCGACTTAATATGTGACCTTTAGGTTCACTCATAAGGACGTAGTGAGTTTACAATTCTTTTGACTTAATTAAATAATTGATTGTTATAATTAATTGATCAATTAATTAAGCTTCTTGGATTAAATGAATAGATCATTTAATACAAGAATACACACTGGCCACTACTCTAAGAGATATGATTTGTGGGCATTGTGCTAGACGTCATTTGGAATGTGCCGAGAGTTAGGCAGATGTGAGTAGGAGCCTGTGCAAAGTTATGAGCTAATGTGAGCATATGGGAAATACTGTGCCCACATTGAGCAGGCAACATGCGACACTTGCAAGTAGTTGTGACTTGGCGCCCATAAGAACGTGTAGATCGCGCGCGGACTGGCATGAATGCTAAAGCGCAAATTCTTAGCTTAGGTTGGACCTTGTGACTATTTGATAGGCATGTGTGGTTAGTTGGGCAGATAACCACTTGACATATGGCACACTGTGGATAGTGTTTGTTGGAAGACCTAGCCACTAGGTGGTGTGTGATTGTCCGATGTTTCTTGCAGTGTAGGATGTCCACCGCAACCTTTTCTACTGCTTTAAATTACCATGACCAAGAGCTGCGCATTTTAGATGATGTGTGCAAGCTTTGGGATCCATTGTATTGCAAATTGAGGAAAGAGCTTGTAAATCTATGATGCTTTACATTTTGTGCATTGTGTGGGTGTGTGGCTTGCTAATTAACTCTCAGTTTCATAAACAAACACGAGGGTTGTTAGAGGGAGTGTTGGCTCACTAATTTTACGGGCAAATCAAGTTGCACAAAGGGCAAAAAAATGACAAAATTTCCTTGTGAATTTACCCCCTGTCATACTCATACTATACTCTAAAAATTGGTAAATCATAAGTAAAAAGGTGACAAGAATTCTTGCTCATTATTGTCATTTCATGGACAAATGTTATGAAAAACTCTATTATTGATGAAACAATGATCGTTAGTGAAAAGATATGCCTAAAATTGAAGAAAAATGAGACATAATGAAAGAATTAATTGTTGGTGATGACAATATAGGTGGGGAATTCAGGAGTTATGCAAGATCGGATAAGGGAAGAGGGTTATTTTGACATAGACTTGTTAGTTTAGAAATGTCAAATAATACCAAAATATAAATTAGGATGTAACGAACTCAATTGAATACTTTTCATTTTTTATTATTCTCCCACTAGCAGGTTTTTTCAGAAAACTTTTACAGTAATTATTTTAATTTTTATTTATTTTAATGCATGATCTAAGGCACTCCCAATAGAAGTGCTCGATCGGTCAATCTTGATAATTGTGCAATCTTGTTTTCGCTATAAATATAAGTGGAGAGAAGGGGCGGCTCGTTCAGATACAAGAAAGACATTAAATACAGACGAATCAGAGAAAGAAAAAAAAAGAGAAGAAGATTGCATACAGTGAGATTTGGGAGATATTCTAAATCACTGCTCTAAATATGTTCACTATTTTGGATTTAGTGTCTATGATCGCTCTTTCGATTGTGTACGGATACAATGTTGGAATCATTGCATATGAATAAATAAATGAGAGGGGGTGAGTAGATCTCCTCTAATCTATTCATATGGTGGAAGAATAATACAGTAACTTGTTAACGAATTCTAGCCTCCTTTAGGGATAACTTTGATGGAAATAGTCGCTATAATATTAGTTAAATGAAATCAAAATCATGATGTTATGTAATCAAGTATTAATAACAAAACAATAGCCAAACGAAGAAAGGAGCTTTGTGGTGCTTATGCATATGGTTAGGTTTGTATGGTTTTTTGTTTTGGCGAGATTTTTCTTTTCTATTTCATTGATATGAGTTCCCAAGGCAGTATTAAGGAATATGTGATAAATGAAAATATATTTAAATATAATTATTTTTGGTGAGATATTAATAGAATGTAGAATGAGATTATATTTGATTTAACATATTATTTTGATTATTTTTGCACGAATAAACATAATTAAAATAAGAAGATGTTTGGTTTTAGAATTTTTTAAAATAATAATATTATTTCTATTCATTATTTCTAATGAGACTCACTCATAATTTTTAATTAAAAGTATTGTAACACAAATGCAAATGGTGGGACTCATCCCAATTTTTTAATTTTATGTGTCAATTTATTCAACATGCATTTGTGTAAGTTTGGGAGTGTTTTCTTCATTCAAGATGCTTTGATTTCTTTTTAATTGAACCAACAATCAAAGCAATAAAGTCAATTTTAAACCCAATAAGATTTTTTGCAAAATCCAACTCGATCATAACTCAATGCCACTTGAATAACACCTTGTAGTGTCCACACATCCAAATGTAACAAGGTTAACGATGGTATTGTAAAATAAGGTATAATAACAGGCAACTCCCCTGTATTCTCATATAGTAGTTATAGCTAAATTAAAATTTCATAACACAATAAGGCCAACAGTACCATTAACACATTAATGAGAATCCAAATATATAACAAAATTCGAACCTGACTCATCTGTGAAAAAACTCAATGCATACATATAAGAGTACTATAAACATCAATTGTATATTTTCATGCATAATTCCACATGGCCAGTGAGCTGTTATTCATAATACCTCACAATATATTAGCCATGAAAAAAAGTTTTCCACTTGATTGAAACTAGTGGCTTGTACAGGTGAAAATTGTCGCAGGGGATATAACCTGTGGGAATCGAATTCACAAAATTTGCCCAGTAGTACAAAAGCAAACAAGGTGAACTCCAAGCAGCATAAGCCAAATAATAAAAGCAAACTACACCAAATGAAATTAGTCTAAACATGTCACAACATGCTTTTAGAGTATCCAAATACAAACATACATAGTTAATACTTAAGTTATAGTAATACAAAACATCACTTACACATATATAGAACATTATCATTCCTAAACAAGCTATGATGCAGCAATAGATTGATCACTATCTAATGCCTTATGAGAAGTGCAACGAGTCCTTGAATTTCATTGATTTGAGCTTGCCTTGCGTCGATAGGCCTAACATGGGACTGCAAATCTGCTGGATGAGAGAATTGCCGTAGTTGACATGGAAAATAGTGAAAGATCTTTCCATAATTGCTATCTCCACTCATTGTACCAACATTGTCCCGAACAAAGTATAGTCCATGATGACAACAACAAACAAAAAAAAAAAGCATAACCATACAATGAACATCGTCGTATGACACACCATATAATTATTTTATATGTAATAACACAAATAGATAAAATACGCAAAATTAATATTTTTTTTCAAGTTATATGAACGTAACACAACTAATTTAAATAATATTCAAAGTAGAGTCAACATGCACGATCTTGTTGAAACAACAATGTTTGTTTCCAATTCCTGCTTTACACTTGAGCATGTAGCATAAACGTAAACAATAAGGTCTTGAAAAACACTAGCTTCACAAGTAGGCATGCAAGCAGGATAAGGACTATAATAGCATCAACAAACAACAAAAAATTGCACACTCGTGGTTCGTCATTAGTGAAACCAAGTTTAGGGAATCTGCCTTCCTATTTCCATGAGGCACACTCGTGGAATTAATGGGGTGAGCAAAAGATGGTCCACTAGTTGATTGGTCATGCGTGTCCAGTCCCGATATGGCCATTGAGTGTGAAGTGTAATTAACGCTACCATGATCATGATGTCTCTCTATTTAGGCATCCACCCACAAGAAATATTTTAGGTGATCAATTCCATATAGGCAGGTAAAGAACCACCTTCCATTATTGGTCTCTACCATAGCCATACACATAACCACACGACTGACAACACATGAGCAAATTGGTGCATTAATACTATTCATTCTGGAAAGAAAGTCATGTCAAACAATAGTAAATAGTTCATATCCAAATAATACGAATCCACACACCATAGATAACTATATTGAGATTGCATTGATATGACCAAATGTAAAAACAATAAATATCAACATACATTTACATTTTAATGAAATGTAAATCGCACGATCGTACATAGAGCCAATTCAAAAGTACATGGTTCATTGTATGAAATAAAGTTCAATATCGTCTTATACACAAAAAAAATATAAAATTGTTCATGGGGGTGTTATCATTTGATGATTATCCGACATTAATTGCAAACAAGTCACAAAAACCAGCTTGAACAATAATATCTTACTCGCACGGAAAATGTTATTCATGTTCTTCATCACCATTGTTGTTGTGCTGAGGATTACTCCCTCTTTGCATGGATGAAGAATAGATCGTTCCTAAAGTACTTTCAAATAAAATTGTGAAAAACGCAGCATACAATCACAATTTCTACTTATCGCGACACTGCATGGCATAAGCCCTTTCAGAATTGGGAATCTACCCTTAAGCACACTAAAACTACATTCTATGGAATTTCATAATTTGGAGTGGCATTTGTTGAAAAGTTTAATAGGGCCATGTGGCTCCCATGTATTCCCATGCCATTGATTGATATGATATCTATGTTGCTAATATGGCACCACAAAATAAAAAAGTTGCAATATTTGGAGTCCACAAGATAGTATTTACCTTTGATATTGAAATGAATAAATAATTTAAGGAGATTGACATCAATGATTAGAGTAGTGGAATGAAATACGAATCAAGGTAATTGAGAATTTTGTTTTTACCTTCAGAGGGCCACAAGAAATTTGCATCCTTGGTCAATTCATCTATTAGTACGTGAAGTTGTTGGCACTACTCTCTCAACTGGCCAAAACATATATGAACATTAAATTGAAATCACATATGGTCATGATGTTTTGGGAGACATCCCCTTTTTTAGAGCAATACTCTTTGGGTTTGTGCGAAGGGGCCGATGTAGACACAAGGGTACCATCAATTGCACCAATGCAATCCAAATCTATTCAAATTATGGTAACAATGTTTAACTAGATGAAATGATAAATACTTGGAGGCTATAACAAAAGTATTGACTGGGGGAGGATACAAAAGTGTTAGGATGCCATATTATACCTTGAAATAAGGGGACAATTATAGATTAAACAAAATCTTGGGATGAACATTTTGGAAGTCAAGGGGCCAAATTAGTTTTGGCACCAATTTTTTTAATACCTTGCAGAGGCATTTCACATGTCATGAAATTATCTTCAATAAATATTGGAAACACTTCCAACTAGTACGTTGTCTAGTACAAAAGTCAACAATTGTAAGAAATATTATAACAGATTCTCTTACCCCAACTCTTCTAGTCTAACTAGGCCTTAAATAAATATTTTCACTCAACAAATTGCACAAAACATTGAACTCCTGTTTGTGCATTCATAGAGCATTAATAATGTATTGGGGATGGCCATAAAAGCTCTTCCAATCAATCTTGCCCCTACAAACGAGAGTTGTATATGGGTTCTTTTGGGTGGAAGTAACTACGATGCAGAACCTCTGATACAAAGAAGTAAGATATCTCCCCATCGAAGTCAGAACTTGAACTAGAGCTAGAGTCTAACTTGTTTGATGACTCATCACTTAGGTCAGACATATCTTTAACCCCCTCCTCAACATTGAGGCTGTCACTAGGGACGTCATCCATTTCAACAGTTTCAGACATTATGCATCAAGTTGTTGAGTGTGGAACATGGTATACGTATAAGTTCATAAACAGAATGAGGCATTAATGAGAGCACATGTTGTAAAAAAAGATTACAAGAGATTCTATAGGAACATATACAGGGTTATATGAATTGGCACATATGTAGAAATATAATACTCGAGCCTCGCACTACTCACCTGACTAATATAGTTCATTCATTTCATGTCACGTATGTGTCATTTGCATTTTAATTGATATTTCATAATGCACTATATTTTATGCGGTATCTTTAATAATTAAACTTCTGAAGTTATTACCCGATATTAGTCTCCATATTTTTAACCTAATTGGTTAAGTTGGTAATAAGATACGAGGATTTAGGTGTCAACTATCAAATACGATTATGATACACGTAAGTGAAAGGTGGCATCATTGTGTTTATCGATGTAGGATAAATTATGCGAATAAATAAATAAAAATATTATGTATTAATTATATATATATAATAAAAATAATAATATATATATATATATACTTAGGGGTTGATGTACGAAATATATATATATATATATATATATATATATATATATATGCATATACGTATACACGTGTACAGGGTAGTCATAGTTATAAGATATTATACATATGTTACAATATATTATATTAGGTTATAATATATTATCTTATATTAAGGATAAGTATACATATGTTATAATATTATATTAGGTTTTTTTAGTAGCTAAGTAATAATTATGTATTAACACACACCACACACACGTCCATCCGCATATAATATATTATAGTATATTAAGGATAAGTATACATATGTTATAATATATTAAATTATATTTTCTTAGTAGTTAAGTTATTATAACACACACCACACAAACACATGGCTAAAACACCACACACACGTTTACGATAGCAAAAGAAAGGAAAAGAGAAGAAAAAGAAAGAAGAGAGAAAGAAAGAAAGAAAGAAAGAAAAGAGAGGGTGTTCCAATAAATTTCAACAGTAAGAATTTGAGAAAATTTTGGTTAAGTGCCTTCTTATTTTTGTACGGAATACCGTTTATTTCTAATTTAAAAGAAAGTTTTTGATCCAAATTAACTAATTATCTTCTTGTGAGACAATAATTAATATACATCTTTAATTCGAAATTAGTTACAAAGATTTGATTTTATTATCCTGTATTAATTGGATGAAAGAGCTAATTTAATTGAGGGATTTGTTATAGGGATTATAACACATCAATCAGATAATATTAGAATGAATTCGAGATGAGAAATTAAGGTATTTAAAAGGTTCTAATTGGTGTAAAGTATAAATTTTAAGGTTTGATTGTTATTTAATTAAATTTAAGATTTAAGATCCCTTGTGAGATTTGATATAGAAACCTTATACTTTTACAGGCAGCCTTATATTTAAGGTTAGGGAGGAGAATCTTGTTAACCTTCAGTAGGATATCAAAGGTGAAGGGTAAGTGAAAATCCATGTGCAACTACAATATATGGACATAGTATTTTATGCATTATCTATATTAAATGTGATCCTTGTGTCTTGATGTATGTATTGTGAGTATTATATATACCTTATACTGCATATGTTGCTCGGATGATGGGACATAGGATTTATTTTGTCATTGGACATGCCATTCATCAGCATTTACACGTGCATGCATAACACGTGCTCACAGTTGAGGTTTTGCATGCATGACATTATTTTCAAAAAGAAAATATTTTAGTTGGCCACTACTAGTGTACCGAGGACTGTGTGGCTTATTGATATGATATTTTAATCATAGCGGTGGACAGGGGGTATGCCTCTGGTGGTCACGAAATGGTGGACCACTTGACTGTGCCCTTATCAACACTGCTAGTGGAAAGACTTCTAGAGGGTCACAGGAGAAGACATGGGGTGGACCTCTGGTGATCCCAAGAGATGGCCCCCGGACTGTGTCGATCTGTTTATGGCCATGTGATTATTGATATTATTGAGAGCTCTATCCGATACATAGTAGGTGGGCCAAGGGCCCAGTGATGAAAACTGATTTTAAATGAACTATTTTTATGCATATGTTGCATTCTTGTCATGATCTCATAGACATGCATTGCATTTATGTTAGATTATCCTTCAGCATACATGATTTTTATTTACTGAGCATTAGCTCACGTAGTTCATGCATTGTAGGTGAGTTTGATGATACTTGAAGTCGTGAACTCACTGAGCGAGCAGCTGGAGCTTCTACAGGTTCTGACGACCTGTTGGGCTGGTTGTTAACTTATTTAATTTTGGAGTTTATTGTATTAGGTTTTGAGATTTGTACTGTGTGTTACTTTTAAAACTTTTTTGTATATGGGTATGTAAATGTTATGGTTGTTATGGGTCCTCTGCAGGTGTATATATATTAGTTTGTGAGTGAAAAAAATAGTTTATTATTTATTATGCTGTTACAGGAAAAATAAAATATTCCATACATGCACACAAGTTCTATTATGTCAAATTATATTATATATATATAGTTGTGTAGTAATATAGGTGTTTCAAGAAATTCACAAAAACTTATAGTAATAAAACGGGAATATTTTTTGCCGATTTTAGAAAAAAAGCAACCAGGTCATAACCTGGTAATGTTTGTAGTACATAATAAAACTTGTTCAAAGTAAACTTATAAGTGCATTTTTGATATATTTTTGTATCAAATCTTTTGTACTTTTCTTCTTTTATTCTTGTTAATATTATAATTTTATTAATATTTTGTGTTAGGGAAAAAATGAATAAAAAGAGATCAAAAAGAGCCAAAATAAAATCAAAGAAGATAACACCTTTCGTGGGCAAGTTGGGAGATAATATTTCATTAGATTAAATGAATATTAGAAGAAAAAGGCCAAATTTGCCTAAGTTCATCATGTGTGGATCAAAATATATACAAGAAATCACTTGGACTTTGCAAGTGATTGTTAGACTTGCATTAAATTCAAAATAAGCATGTTTTCAAACTTACGCAGTTTTTGTATTTTAGGCATAATTCCATGTTCAAAAGCCCTGTGAACTTTAATCTTACTTCATTTGATAGCTAAGAGATAGAACTACAACTTTTATGTTAGAAGCTTATCCCAATTAATTAAAAAATTCATCCAATTATGTATATTGAAAATGATATATCTATGCTAACCTATTTCCTTGAATCAATCAAAGCTTTCTCCCTAGTAATTGGGATTAGGCGATTCAAGTTGGAAAATGAAACTAACAGATAAATACGCAGCTTTCATGTTGATCACTTTTTTAAAATCAGCTGATTTTATGGAGAAAAATGTGCGATAAAATTCGGATATGAAAATGGCATATGAATTTAGAGCATATTTGAAGTAAATTTGTAGTGCATTTGTAGTGAATTTGGAGATACCAATTTGGGCACTTTTCTACTATAAATAGGGGTATTTGGATGTCATTCAAGACACACAAAAACCCCTAGAGTAGGAAAGAAAACTTTATTATTATTTTTCTTTAGGCTAAGTTTTTCTAGTAGTAATGTAAGTTTTCTAGTAGTAATAGAAATATATTCTCTAGTTTTTCTTATATTTTTAGTCTTTTCTACTTTTAGTATGTCTTTCTAAATTTTATTTAGCTAAGGAGAAAAGGTGAACCTCTTAATGGTGGAAGAAGAATTGTTATAAATGTGTATAATGTTCAGGTGTGTTGTATTATTATTTTAATTTTTGATTGAAACCCTCATTATTTCGTGGTGGTTCTTGATTTATGTATCACCAATGACACAATAAATACTTAGGTTTATTTAGCTTATTGTACATTTCTAATATACCAACTGCTAGCGTGAAATATTGATTTGTTGTAGACAAATATGTACATAAATACTTAATCCCATAAATAAGTATTGGCGGTAAAACCCTTCTTGTTTAGTGTTAGTTTTTTATTTATGTATCACCAATGGTACAACAAATACTTGAGTTCATTTAGTTTATTATATGGTTCTACTACATTGACTGCTAACGTAAAACCTTGATTTGTTATAGACAAAGGTGTGCATAAATACTTGATCTCATAAATAAGTGTTGGCGTCAAAATCCATCTTGTTTAATGGTGATTCTTGATTTTTATATTACCAATGGCACAACAAATACTTGGGTTCATTTAGCTTATTGTACGATTCCGCTACACCGACTACTAATATGAAATCTTGATTTGTTGTAGATAAAGGTATACATAAATGCTTGATTTCATAAACAAGTATTGGTGTTCAGATATAATTTCCAAACAACAAGACAATATCATGATTATCTTAATGCATGAGTTATTTGATAATATCTTCCTATTAAAACCTTCATTGTGTATGGATTCCAATAGTGGCATTTAAAAGAGGTAAAAATAATAAATAATCATTCATCTATCAAAAACTCAAGAACGGATTCATAATCCTCAGTATTTTTATTACTTTAATTTCTTAATTATAGTATAATTTTTTCTTTATATTCTAAACTACATAAAGCCCATCTTTAAGAAATATAATCCTGAAAACTTCAAACAACTTCCCTGTGGATCAACCTCGGACTCCCAAAAAATTTATTATTTGACACAACCTGCACTTAGGTTTGCAACCTTAAAATTATAGCAAGTTTTTAGCGTCGTTGTCGAGGAAGAAAAGGTAAGTATTCTGGTTTGTAAATATTTTTCCTTTGTAAATATTGTGTGTTTGTTTTTCTTACAGTTTTATGTTCATATGGCATCATAATCATAATTCTCGTCGTTTAGTTAGAAATAATTCTGGAACTTTGTTTGAAAATTTATTTGGGTCACCTCCACACACTTCCACCATGTTTTTATTACTTTAATTTCTTAATTATAGTATAATTTTTTCTTTATATTCTAAACTACATAAAGCCCATCTTTAAGAAATATAATCCTGAAAACTTCAAATAACTTCCCTGTGGATCAACCTCGGACTCCCAAAAAATTTATTATTTGACACAACCTGCACTTAGGTTTGCAACCTTAAAATTATAGCAAGTTTTTAGCGTCGTTGTCGAGGAAGAAAAGGTAAGTATTCTGGTTTGTAAATATTTTTCCTTTGTAAATATTGTGTGTTTGTTTTTCTTACAGTTTTATGTTCATATGGCATCATAATCATAATTCTCGTCGTTTAGTTAGAAATAATTCTGGAACTTTGTTTGAAAATTTATTTGGGTCACCTCCACACACTTCCACCATGGTTGAAAATGAAAATGTTCAAGATAAAAATGAGAATCAACTGGTGCGTACCATGCATTATTACTTGCAACCTCCTCAAAATTCTTTTCCTTCTTGTTTTATTTTTCCTCTCAATGCAAATAACTTTCAATTCAAGCCAGGTATGATCCTTTCCATAGTTTAGATTCTGAAATCCCTTACTTGAATCTGAAAGAATTTGATGAAGTACGTACCACTTTTGAAGATCAAACTTATACAAATGAGATTATCAAATTATTTCATTTTTCTTTAAAAGATAAAGCAAAAATATGGCTTAACTTTTTAAACCTAGGTCAGTTGGCAATTGGAAAGAAATACAAGCTGAATTTTTAAAAATGTTCTTTCCAACTCATAAAACTAATGCTTTGAAAAGAAAAATTCAAATTTTTTCTCAAAATTCTAATGATGCTTTCTTTCAATGTCGGGAAAGATTTAAAAAATTGTTGAATTCATGCCCACATCATGGTTTTGAAAAATGACACTTAATTAGTTTCTTTTATGAAGGTTTAATTCCTGAAATAAAATAATTTGTTGAAATAATGTGTAATTGTGAGTTTCTTGATAAATAACCTAATGAAACCCTAGAATATCTAAACTATTTGGCAGAAAACTCTCAATCATGGCATAGTATTAATTCTTTCGAATGTTCTATTAGATCTAATATTGCTAATAGTAATAAAAAAAATATTACCTTAGTCAAGAAGATGATCTAAATGTAGGATTGCTAGTTAACGAGAAAAGTTGAGGTTGTGGAACTTAAAAAAGTAAAGGAAATCAGATCTGCGCAAGATGAAGAAGTCTGTAGCATTTGTGAACTTGTAGGATACTCTACCATTAAATACCCAAATATTTCAACATAAGTAAATGTCATGAACACATTCAAAAAGCCTTTTCATTCTCCATATTCTGAAACTTACAATCCACAATGAATAAATCATTCTAATTTTAGTTGGCGAGATGAGAACCGTGCCCAACTGCTACATTCACAAAAGCTGTCAAATTTTTCTTCTTATCGAGTTCAATATATAAAATCCCTTGATGAGACTTTGCAATCATTCATGCATGGATAAACAAACATCAATAACCAGACTTCACAAGCCATCAGTGATATCAAAAATACACTTTCAACACTGACAACTTCTTTGTGTACTAATGAAAAAGATAAGTTTCCTGCTCAACCTCAACCTAATACTTCCACTCAGTGTCATATTTCTTCTTTAGGTAAAAATTCAATCAAGGAGGCTAATTCGATCACAACTTTTCGGAATGAAAAGTTTGTTAATAAGACTATTCATCACAAGGAGAAAGTTTCTAATCCACCTTCAGAAATGACGAACATAAATAGTCTTAGATGATGAATGTAAGTTTAATGAATGTGAGTTTGAAAATGATAAAAAAGAAAAATACTTACCTCTAGCTTATTTCCCTCAAAGATTGCAACCGAATCAAAAATTGAACTCAAATGCTAAAATCTTTGATGTTTTTAAACAAGTCAAGATTAATATTCCATTATTGGATGCAATCAAGCAAGTTCGACCTTATGCCAAATTTTTGAAAAATTTGTGTATAATTAAAAGAAAACATCATGAATAAAAAAGGCATTTTTAACTGTAAGTGTTAGTTAGTTCATTCAACAATACACTCCACCCAAGTACAAAGATCCAGGTTATCCGACCATTTCATATATCATAGAAAACAGTAGAATAGATCGTGCTTTGCTTGATCTTAGTGCTAGTGTAAATCTTCTACCTTTCTCAATTTATGAATAGTTGGGTTTGGGAGAACTTAAAACAACTTTCGTTATACTCCAACTATCTGACCGTTCGATTAAAGTTCTAAAGGGAGTAGTAGAAGATGTGTTGGTATAAATTAATAAGTTTTACTTTTCAGTGAATTTTATTATTTTGGACACTGAGCCTAATGCACATACACATACACAGATTCTATCATTTTGGGTTGTCCTTTTCTTGCAACTTCAAATGTTTTTACTAATTTGTAGGAATAGTATTTTGAAGTTATATTTTGGAAATATAACTTTAGAACTAAATGTGTTTAATGTTTGAAAGCAACATGTAGGAGATGTTGAAGTAAAGAAAGTAGATTCAATTGAGAAACTTGTTCATGAATATTTTACTATCACTAATTCCTTTGTTCATCTGGAAACTTGTTTTGAAAGTGAAAGTACTCTCTTTGAATGTTCGCAGGAAAAATATTTTTGGAAGTCAGGGTTTGAAGAAATTTCTCATTGATAATACAATATATTCCATCAAGTATTAAAGCTCCTATTATTGATTTGAAACCTTTGTTATCTGATTTGAAATACTCTTTCTTGGATGAGAATGATACTTTTCCAATAATAATTTCTTCCAAACTTGATGCATCCCAAGAACGTAAGTTGATCGAAACTCTAAAAATGCATAAGAATGCTTAAGGATGGACCATTGCTAACATTAAAGGTATTAGTCCTTTAATTTACACACATAACATCTATCTAAAGAAAAATGCTAAATCATCTAAAGAGATACAACGAATGTTAAATCCTAATATGAAAGAAGTAGTGAGAAATGAACTCATTAAACTCTTAGATAATAGAATCATTTATCCTAATTCTGACATCAAATGGGTAAGTCCTACTTAAGTTGTTCCTAAGAAATCTGGAGTTACTGTAGTCAAGATTGAAAATAATGAATTAATTTCAACTATGACTGTTACTGGTTGGCGAATGTGCATTGACTATAGGAAACTCAACTCAGTTATTAGAAAATATCATTTTCCATTACCTTTCATGGATCAAATCTTAGAAAGAGTTCTGGAACATGAATTTCACTACTTCTCAGATGAATATTCTTGGTATAATCAAATTGAAATTGCATTTGAAGATCAAGAGAAAACTACTTTTACATGTCATTTTGGTACTTTTACATATCGAATGATGCATTTTGGATTATGTAATGCACCAACTATATTCCAACGATGCATGCTTAGTATTTTTAGTGACATGGTTGAACATTTTCTTGAAGTCTTCATGGATGGTTTTTATGTTTTTGGTAATTTATTTCACGATTGTTTGTCTAATTTAGAAAAAGTTTTGATCAGGTGTGAAGAAAAGAACCTTATACTCAACTGGAAAAAATATCATTTTATGGTAACAATTGGTATTGTACTTAGACACATTATTTCATCAAAAGGTATTGCAGTAGATAAATTTAAAATCGAGTTAATTGCCAATTTGTCAATACCAAAGTTTGTGAAGAAGGTAATATTATTTTAGAATATGCTGGTTTTTATAGAAGATTTATCAAAGATTTTAGTATAATATCTAAACCTTTATGTAATCTTCTAACAAAAGATACTATTTTTGAATAGATTGAAAATTGTGAAAATGCTTTTGTTAAGCATAAAAGCATGTTTATGTCTGCTCCAATCATACAGCCTCCAGATTGGACTTTACCTTTTGAAATAATGTGTGATGCCATTGACTATGTAGTTGGAGTTGTCTTAAGACAAAAAAAAAGATAAGAAACCATATGTCATTTGTTATGCAAGTAAAACTTTAAATAGTGGTCAATTGAATTATTCAACAACTAAAAAAGAATTATTTGTTGTAGTTTTTGTATTGGACAAATTTAGATCTTAAGAAGCTTTGAAATATCTTTTGTCCAAAAAAATGCCAAACCTAGACTAATTAGATGGATTTTCTTACTCCAAAAATTCAACATTACGATTCAAGATAAGAAAGAAGTAGAGAATATGGTGGCTGATCATTTGTCAAAACTTATTTATGATGATTCAATTCAAACCACACTCATTAATGACATTTTCCCTAATGAACAACCATTTAATATTTATATTTTACCTTAGTTTGCTGATATTGTTAATTTTCTTATGACATGAAAGATGCCACCACATTGGAATTCCCAATATAAAAAAATTAGTTTTTGACCGAGGTGAAAAACTTTTATTGGTATAATTCATACCTATTCAAATATTGTCCTGATCAAATCTTTTAGATATGCGTGCCTGACAATAAGAAAGGTAGTATTCTTAAATTTTGTCCTTTAGGAGCATGTGGTGGTCACTTTTCGCCAAAGAAAATCATTGTAAAAATCTTGTAATGTGGATTTTATTGCCAACTCTTTTTAAAGACACTTATACTTTTTGCAAAAGTTATGAAAATTATGAAAAGTTAGGATTCATTTCAAAGCGAAATATGATACCCCTACACCCTATCCCAGTGATTGAAATCTTTGAATATTGGGGTATTGACTTTATGGGACCATTTCCATTATCATTTGGTGTTATTTACATATTGGTCGTCATAGATTATGTCTCAAAATGGATCGAGGCAATTCCCTATCGAAACAATGATAAAAAAATAATGATAAATTTTTTGAAAGAATATATTTTAAATCGATTTGGAATTTCTCGATTCATTATCAGTAATAGAGAAAAATATTTTTGTAACAAAGTTTTTGGAACTTTAATGAGAAAATATGGAATCATACATAAAGTTGCAACCCTTTATCACCCTCAGATAAGTGGACAAGTTGAACTTGCAAATAGGGAACTAAATAAACTTTGGAAAAGACAGTTAACCCAAATTATAAAGATTGGTCTCTTAGACTTACCGATATACTTTGGGCATATAGAATTGCTTTTAAAACATCATTAGGCATGTCTCCTTATAGGATAGTTTATGAAAAACCTTGTCATTTGCCTATTGAACTTGAAAATAAAGCATATTGGACAATCAAAATATTTAACTTCAATCTTGATGAAGCTTTAAAATTATACAAATTGCAAATCAATGAACTTCAAGAATTGAGAAATGATGCATATGAGAATTCTAAAATTCATAAAGCAAGAATCAAAGAATTTCATGATAATAAAATAGCAAGAAAAACATTTGAGGTTGGTCAAAAAAATTTGCTTTATAATTTTTTATTGTATTTATTTCCTAAAAAATTCAGATCAATGTGGAGTAGTCCTTTTGTTGTTAAAGAGATATATCCTTATAGGACGATTGACATTGAGAATCCTAGAAATGGTAACGTATTCAAAGTAAATAGAAAAAGACTAAAATCATTTCTACAGAATTAATTTACACAAGAGGAAAAAAAATTTCTTTCTAACCCTTGTTATGATTAGTATATGTATATATATATATATATTTTCTCTAAAAAAATTTGTTTTGTAAGCTTTCTTTCTTTTATTTTTTCTTTTCTTTTCCTAGTTAAGTGGTGGATAACGGTACTCCGTGGCTGTTGAAATTAGAGTTATCAATTTTCCAAACAATTGAAATCTTTGTACAAAGTTTTCTCTTTTTTTCATTCTATTTTCTTGTTCTTTTCAAAATGGACGACATTCTTCTAACTCTCAAAATGCGATTTTATTTTCTTTCTAAAAATACAATTTTAAAAATTTATAAAATCAGGATTGAAACTAAGGGTGCTTATGTATAAGAGCATCCCAGGGGACATGCGATAGATAATTAAAGCAAAGGTAAGAGCAACTTATGAGTTTACATATGAGTTTTCAAACTTGCTTACTAGATACATGCCTGGATTTGGTAAAAGCACATATTCAAAAAAACGAAGGGCGAAAAAAATACAAGTTTGTCACAAATGTGCTCGATGAACTTGCAACACAAAATGTTGTTCCTTAGGAATGGTTTTTAAAAATCGAGAAGATAAAATTCAATTCATTATGGATTGACTGAGTAAGAAGTTTTTAGATGATATTATATTGACTCTTGAGATGTATTCATGTGGATAGTACAGCGTGCAATTCTTGATTTATGGAATCACTTCTAGGATGAATATTAGCATTATAGTCTTCGGAATTTGATATTAAAAGACCATATTTGCCACTTTATAAGAAAATTAGATGGGAAGCATATTCTCGACCCATAGAGGGTGTTTAAGCCATTATTGGGCGTAAAACTAGAGGAAGATGTGATCCACAGTTACAACTACATGTACATGCACGTGTAAGTAGCTAATTTTCAAATTTTATGTCTTTATTTTCAATCTTTCTGACAAAAGAAAAAGACATGCAATAAATGCATTCTCTGTTCACACATCAATAAATAGCACCATACTTACTCTATTTTTACACAACTCACTTTCAAAAAGAAAAAAAAATGAGAAAAAAAAATAAAAGTCTCTTCCACTCGTAAGTTCAACTATATTTGTGTTTTTTGTGAAACCAATCCAAGAAAAATGGTAAGTTTATATGAGTAGCCAATAACCTTGGTAGAACTTTAGCAAAAATAAAAATTCATTTAGTGTATGGGGGAGACAGTTTGGGGTTAATGAGGATTGTTGCTACTTTTGCTCATATAAGAGGAGTCAAAATTTTAGGAGTTACCCAAAACTTTTAACTATACAGAATATCACAGGTATGAGCATTGTAGATGAGCTAAAAGTATCACATATTTAGGACATAATGCATAACATGTTAAACAATGCAAATGCATTCATCACTCTACCTAGTGATTTTGGTACAATGGAGGAATTATTCCAAATTGTCTCTTGGGTACAACTCAACATTCACCAAAAACCTATAAGTATTCTTAATGTTAATGATTTCTTTGATAGTTTGCTATCTTTTGTAGATCATGCGTAGGAAAAGGTTTTATTTCACCGTTTATGAGACGAATTTTCATTTTTGCTCCAACATATGACCAACTGATTGATCAACTTCTAGCATATGTGCCAGAACCTAATCCAGTCTTGGCTCGTGTGGATTGGTCCAATAGTGACAATGGTTGAAAATGCAAAAAAAAATTGACTCTCAGCCTATGACATTTATCCTTAATTGTTTTAACTAATAGTATATATATTATGTTGTTTCAACTTTATTTTTTAATAAGTCAAATTTCAGGTAATATCTTTTAAACTTTACTTTTCTATCTATTTTTGACATTGAGGACAACATATCAATTAGGTTGGAGGAGGGATAGTTGATATCATGTCTTGTGTGTTCAATGTGTGTTTTTCTAGTTTTTTTAAAAAATAAAAGTATTTTCTTTTGGGTCCGTTGAAACCATGAGAAAGGATGGCAAAGTAAAAAGTAACTTTAACACTCTTGAGATGTACCCCTATATATATATATATATATATATATATATATATATATATATATATATATATATATATATTTATTTTTGTATAACATGGCAAATTTGTGAAGTTTTTAACAAAAGTTGGTGAATTGTCAAAAAAATTTGAGTCGTAGATGTTCTTCCAACTTCAATAATTAAATTAAGCATAAATAATGTGATTTGATTAATGATGGATGTTGTTTTGGACTTTGATATTGTTCTTTAGTTAATATATTTTTGTAATAATTATACTCAAATCTTTTTGCACAAATAGTTATGTTATTCAGTGTGGAGACAAGCATATCAAAATAAGTAGTTCTTATGCCCTCCTTTAATCATCACTTAGATTTTCGACATGTAAGAGTTGAGTGTTAAAACTTTTTCTTTTGGTCTCTTTGAACACTACTTGAAAAATGATTAAGGCATCAGGCATTCTAGCACCATAGCCAAATCAGTTTGTTCCCCATGTGATGTTCCAAGAGAACATCCCTCATTGTAAGTTACTTTGAGCCTTTCAATAAATAAGTCTTTTCAGTGGTAACTATATCTTCTTACCTAGCCTAAATACACTATTATCATACCCTTGTTCTAAAAATGATTTGGAGCTTCAGAGACATTTCTTTGACAAGGTGGGCTTGCAAAAGAAATTTGGGTTGGTATAAAAGATAAGTGTAGGGAGATTATCTTCTAAAAAAAAAAACGCAAAGTGTGAAAAATATTATGAGTTGTAACTAAAAATAGAATATTGCAAAATCAATAGAATGATGAAGAGAGGTCCAATTCAATAACAATAGACCCCCGTGTTGAAATTCGTGGAATATGAGAATTCTTCAATGATAAACTTTATGTCTCTAATCCCATGAAATTTTTAGAACCATTGTTGCATTTTATCCTTTTATTTCTTAGCCACATCACTACATTTTGGCCCCATTACAACTTTGTTGAAGACCTTTGATTTTATGTGGTGCCTTCGATGTAGTAGAGATTTATATCAAATGAAGAGCCTATGATATTTAACTCTTCCATTAGAGATTGGGTGATGATTTTTGTGAAATTCTATGGGATTTTACTTGTTTGAAGCATGCATGGTTTAGTCACCATTGACATTAACTATTCACACACATACTTGAGTATGTTTATTATGGAAATGTATTGACTTTTGAATGATTAAGGGTTAGATTCAACACTTGTTTGATTTCATTTCCTTATTACTTTGTTGTTTGCTAGGAATAATGGTTGAAAGTTAGTTATCATAGGTGTTTGTGGTTATCACCACTCGAAACCCTCACGAGATTGTAATTCATCTTCTGTGGACCACCTAGGGATTTAAAGACTTATTGCATATGCTAAATACAATTGTGATTTCCTACGAAAGTGGATTAGTTTAGGTTTGTTTTAGACTTATACGAGGACGATCAATGGTTAAGTATGGGGGGATTTGATAAGTACATATTGTGATATATTTTTGTATTAAATTATTTATAATTTTCTTATTTTATTCTTGTTAATATTGTAGTTTTTATTAATGTTATGTGTTAGGGAATCAATGAATAAAAAGATATCAAAAAAAATCAAAATAAAACCAAAGAAGACAACACCTTTCATGGGCAAGTTGGGAGATAATATTTTATTGGCTCAAAGAAGCATCATCATTGGAATAAAGGGGCCAAATTTGCATAAGTCCATCATATATAAATCAAAATATATACAAGAAAAATTATTTGGACTTTGCAAGTGATTGTTGGGCTTACATTAAATTCAAAATAAACATATTTCTAAATTTGTGCAATTTTGGTATTTTGAGCATAGCTCCATGTTCAAAAGCCCTATGGACTTGAATCTTACTTTATTTGAAAGCCAAAAGACAGAACTATAATTTTTATGTTGGACGTTCAACCTAATTCAGCCTTGATTATAATAGAAAATTCATCCAAATATATGTATTAGAAATGATCTATCTATGCTAACACAATTCCTTAAATCAAGCATAACTTTCTCCTTAGTGGTTAGAATTAAGTGATTGGAGTTGAAAAATGAAGCTAACGGACAAATACATAACTTTCATGTTGATTACTTTTTCAAAATCAGCTGATTTTATGGAGAAAAATGTGTAATAAAATTTGGATCTGCAAAGAATATGTGAATTTAGAGCATATTTCAAGTAAATTTAAAATGCATTTGGAGTGAATTTGGAGATACCAATTTAGGCACTCTTCTACTATAAATAGGAATTTTTGGATGTCATTCAAGATACACAAAAATTCTTATAGTATGATTGGTATGTAGGAATGGAATGGGCATTCCCAATTTCATTTCTAAACACATGATTGGTATAATTTAGTGTTAGGAATATTCATTTCCAAAGGAATCACCATTCCTAAAAGCATGGGTTTAGCTATTCCCTCCCTCCTCCATGGGTTTAGTTACTCCCAATTAGTTAGGAATGAACTTAATTATATTTACATTTGACAAAATCATCCTCCAAAACTAAATAAAAATATTTGATAAAATTTAGGAATGATGATGGGTTGGGTCGGGTTCATCAAAACCCGACCTCTCAAGATTTTTATGGACCCAAACCCGAACTCATTTCAAACCCGAGAGCCATTAGGTTGGACCCATTAGACTTGATTTATAATTTTAAAAATATTAAATATATTTTTTAAAAAATAATATAACCACAACTTTCTAATTATGATACAATAATATTATCAATAAAGAACTAATTATTTAAGATATATATACATGTTTCAATTTTTAAAAAATTAAAATTTTTAAATATACTTGTACTTTTATATGTTTAACTATGTATTAATTTTATATTAGTATTTTAATTTATAAGAATACTATATTTATATTTTTTTATGAGTATAAGTAAGATACATATATTTTTTCATATATATATATATATATAAATATACATCACATAAATACATATATAATAAACAAAAAATATATGCAACGTTTTAAGGGATTGGGTTCGAGTTAGGTTCAAATCTTAAAACCAAAATCTGAGACCCGCCTCAAGATCTTTTGGGGTTTCAAAACTTGCCCAAAGTGAGGCGGGTTTGAAGCTATTCGAGTTTTACTTAAACCCATTATATTCCTAATAAAATTGAACTAACAAAATAAATATTTTATTTTTCTACATCGTCTTCTTCTACTCTTTATCTTAATTCGATCAATAATAAAAAAGAATATAAAGTAATTTTATCTTTAATCTTTTAATAAAAAAATATTTATATTAGTGTGAGATTTTATCTCTATATATATTAACACTGAGTATAATCATAACAAACCCATTATACACAATATATCAAATAATAGTTTCATTCTAAAAATTCTCTATTGAAGGATAATTTAGTCATTAATAATAATTTTATTCTAAAAAAATTCTAGTGAAGGGTAATTTAGTCATTAAAAATATTTTTATTCTATTCCTACTATTTATTATCAATTACCAATTGTGGGATTAGAATCCAGCAAAAAATGATGATTTAATTCATATCTATTTCCATTCCTTTATGCCAATTGCCCAAGGAATGGAATTAGGGAGGAACAGAATGATAATAGGAATGGAATAATAACATGAATGGAATGATATGTGTGTGCCAATTCCTATGCTTGGTATGTATAAGGAATGAGAAATAAATGGAATCATCATTTGTTGTTTGATTTCAATCTCATAATTGGTAATTAGAAATGGGTGATAGGAATGGAATAAAATAGTTTTAAAGACCAAAAAATCATTTAGTAGAAAATTTATGAAATAAAATTATATTCAATATGTTGCGAATCAATGAGTCTATTATTATTATTTTGATGGATATTAAACAATATATATACATATATATAGAATATAGATAAAATCTTACACTAACATATTTTTTAAAAAAATACAAAAGATTGACAAATGGGTCTTGAAGCAAATCTCAGATTTTAATTTTTTTTAAAACTTGGATAGGAACTGAATACAACCTATTAAAATATTACACATATTTTTTATTTATAATGTATGTATTTATGAGATATAAATATATATATATATATAATTATGCATGCTACATATATATTAAAATATAAATATAATACTCTTATAATAATAATATAAAATTAATGAGTAGTTCATGCTAATAATGTAAAAGCAATAAATATATTTAGAATTTTTAATTTTTTAATAATTAAAATATAAATAGTTATTTTTTTATTAACAACAATATTTTCGCATATATAGAAATTTCAGGTTCATAAAAATCTTGATTGGTCGGGTTTCTAGTTTATCTAATATTTTTGTTATATTTTGAAGGATAATTTTATTAAAAATAAATATAGTTTCATTCTTGACAAATTGAGAATAGTTAAACCCATGAAGGAGGAAGGGACTGACTAATCCATATTTTTTAGAATGGGGATTTCTATGGAAATAGATATTTCTTCCCTCAAATTATGCAAATCATATGAATGAGAATTGATTTGGAAATGCCCATTCAATTCCCACTTCATTCTTTCATACGAATCATGTCATTAGAAGGGGAAAGAAAGTTTTATTGTTGTCTTTCTATAACCTAAATTTTTTAATAGTAACGTAAGTTTTGTAGTAGTAATAGAAATGTATTCTCTAGTTTCTTTTCTATTTTTAATATTTTATACTTTCATATATCTTTCTAATCTCTTTTAACTAAGGAGAAATTGTGAACCTCTTGATGGAGGAAAATAAACGATTATAAAAGTGCATAATATTCAGGTGTGTTATATTATTATTTTAATTTTTTATTGAAATTCTCCTTGTTTTGTGGTGATTTTTTATTAATGTATCATCAATGACACGACAAATATTTGGGTTCATTTAGCTTATTGTACGTTTCTACTACACCGACTGCTAACGTAAAATATTAATTTGTTGTAAACGAATGTGTGCATAAATACTTGATCTCATAAATAAGTATTGGCGTTGAAATTTTTTTTTTTACTGTCGATTCTTGATTTTTGTATCACCAATGACACAATAAATACTAGGTTCATTTAGCTTATTGTACGATTCTACTACACAGACTGTTAACGTGAAACTTTGATTTATTGTAGACAAAGATGTGTATAAGTATTTAATCCTATAAACAAATATTGGTGTTAAAAAATAATTTACAAATAATAAGATAATATCATGATTACCTTAATGCATGAGTTATTTGATAATAACTTCTCATTAGAACATTCATTGTGTATATCTTCCAATAATGGCATTTAAAATAATAATAAATAATCATTCATCTATCCAAAATTCAATAGTGGATTCCTAATCATCATTACTTTTATTACTTTGATTTCTTAGTTATAGTATTTTTTTTTTAATATTCTAAGCCTCATAAATTCCATCTTTTAAGAAATATAATCCTGAAAAGTTCAAACAATATCCCTATAGATAGACTTTGGACTCCCAAAAAATTTATTATTTGATACAACCGACACTTGAATTTGCAATCTTAAAGTTGTAGCATAGACACCATTTGTCCTTCAAATAAAATAAAATTAAAAAGTCTTCAAAGCATTCAAAAAAGTTTCACGTTGTGGTCTATGTCACAATAATCATCAATCAATCATACTACCAACGACTCCACCCACACTCTCTTCTCATCATCCTTATAAGAAGGAACGTTTTGTAGCATATTTTTTTCATGAATGCATCCTAAGCAAGGAAGTACAGGAGCTGAGGGAGGCCTTCTATGTTCTGCAGGCCAACTATGCAAGTCTCTACAGAATGAGATGAATTTCTCTTAATCTTTTTTGCTTGTGTCTTGTTCATGGATGCCTATGCGTCGAGTGCATGGTCGATCCTTGTGGATGATTGCTTTTTAACTTTTTTCGCCCTCTCATCGTACATCATGTTGAAAAGATTAGGATGCTAATAATATTCATAGTGAAAGGGGTGCCTATTTTCCCCATTGTACCATTCCCTAATTTGAGCCTATCCCTGTCATTTTGGTTGGGATTATCTGTATCATCGGAGTATAAAGGGCCCATTGCTGAGGACTAAGCAACATCACCTATTGCAACAGAACCATCAAACACTCACTACACAAGTGATAGTGAGAAAGTTATTTCTTTCACAAACTGGCCACCTTTGGATTTGCCTACAATGAAAGGGAATGACACATATTACAGAGATGAACCTAGAAGAGACATCACTACTAAGTACTAGACGAGGCTAAAGGGTTCTAAGTTTTATTACCACTATCCAGGCAGCCCAAACCACTTGAAGGGAAGTTATGTTGCATGTCAATAGGTCCCAACTGAATCCTATTTGTTTGGTTAGCAAATCATGGGATTTGCACTATAATTATTTTATCCTAAGAGCCTTTCCTTTCAATTGACCTACGTGGTACGGGATTTTATTTCTATCATACATGTCATTTGCAATGTCTCCCCACACTTGCTCACTAAATATGGTTGTGAGTAGTTGGCCATTTTAGAATTGCACATAAATGCATTCCACAAGTTGAGTCATTATAGGTATGTCTCACCAAGCATCATCAGCCCTACTATGAGGTTGTTGTTCATAGTTGTTTGTTTTCCTTTCTTAGTCATCTAATTTACAACAATCAACAACAAATAATTCAATTTCAAGAACATTATGATGGACATACATTACTTTACAAAATGCTCTCAAAATATTTTTAACAAATATTATCCTAAAACAATAATAAGCAATTAATCATGTATAGGCTTCACAATTATTATCTTAGGATGCTATCCTATTAAAAAAAAAAAAATGGATCACGATTTTTTATTATTTTGATTTCGAACAAAAACTTTATCTCGTTACTCAACTGATCCTGAGTAATTTTACATTCACAAATAGGCTTTACAATTACTCATATCCAATTGTCGAATTTGTTACAATCTTGTGCACCTATATATTTTTATTCATTTTTCTATACTTTGAGTGGATATTTTATTTCATTTCCACCTATTCTTCCTTTTTTACCATTCTTGTCTTTCTTGGTTTTTTCATTTGTATATTTTTTCAGGCCCACAAACAATTTTTTTATTATTTTCTTTTCTTTGCATTATCAAAATCATAGAACCAAACAGTAAGTAATATCCCATCAAAAATAATTATCAATTTTAATTTATTCTTAAATAGAGTACTATCTAGAAGAATAAATTAATGATTCTATCTATTAACAAAAATCTCTTTTGTGATTTTCTTTAAGACTAAATAAAGAAAAAATATTGAAGCTAATGATTTTCACCATAAAATTTAAGATCCAAATATGACTACGAAAAAAGAAGAATAAAGAAGAAGAAGAAACTCTTTTACATTTTGGGATGTCATATGCAATAACTTGAACCGTGCATAATATTCTCTTTTTTGTACATAAAATCAGGTCTGCCAAAAAATTAGAAATTGAGAAATCATAAATCAAGTTTCATAAATGAAAAAATTCTCTTAGTATATAAAAAAGAGAGAGAAAAATACATCTATCCAGTTGAGACTTTCTAGCCCTTTGCATATTTGCCCACGAAATTCTTCAGTATCTGGTTTGCAGTCCACGATAACGAAAGAAAATGTTATTGATAAAAAAATTAATTTATTGTTTTACTAATTATACATAGTAAGTGAACAACTTTTATTTTATCATAACAATATTTTTGTAATAAAAATTGACAGTAAAATGAACTGGAAAGCGTGCAACATAGCAGAAAAAATTGACCAAAGTCCAGTTTTATTATTATTCTCAGAAACAAAAAAAAATTATGTCTCGTTGTTTGTGAAAACAAGTCTGAATCCTCTTCTCAGAAAAAAGCAAAATAAAAAATGTTATGTTTATTTGTGTGTGCTTCCACCATTACAAATCAAATATATCTTGAAATTAAAAGAGAAACCATAACAAAAATTAGAAGGGCTTGTGATAGACAGTGGGCAATAATGGAGCTTCATGAGACCGGAAAAGAAAATGTCTAATAATACATCCGTCCACGAATATAATGAACAAAATTCCCATCCATTCACATGACCCTAAACCCTACAACTAAGAATTTTTTTTACACCAAATACTAACACAACATTCTTATCATCCGAGTAAAAAATGTAGATCTAGGGAAAACACGCAACCAAGAAGACATTTTGTTCACGGATCCGTACAAATCTACAATTCAAATCAGGACTTGCACACGTCGTCTTACCTTCAATCTCTTCGCAATGGGGAATGGCACGTCGTTCTCACTGCTTGATTTTTCACACCGCCTCGCCATGGTTCGTGTGTTGAGCTGGGGAGTGGAAGGAGAATGGAATTTAAAGGGGCTTGAGGAAGAGTGTTAAGGGAGGTATACATATGTGAGTGGTAATGAATAGTAGAGGAGGAACATGGGGGTGGTAAACCATTGAACACGGTGACAAGCCTTGAAGGATTGATGGGAAATGTTTCACACGTTTTGGCAGTGTAACCTTAGACTAAGCAACGGGAAGAAATTCTTAGATTTGATCTTTTCATGGATTGAATCTGAAAATGAGCTAAACCAAACATATTTTGGGCTTCTCAAATAGTGAAAATATGGGAAAAAAAAAAACCAATTATAATAAAACCATACATTCCCTTAAATCTTTCATTG
Source organism: Paulownia fortunei (assembly GCA_019321725.1). Classification (NCBI taxonomy): domain Eukaryota; kingdom Viridiplantae; phylum Streptophyta; class Magnoliopsida; order Lamiales; family Paulowniaceae; genus Paulownia; species Paulownia fortunei. The sequence continues at coordinate 7,450,894 of CM033108.1, forward strand.
AAGCTGTCAGTACTAAGTTTAGCACTCCACAAGATGGGTGGAGGTGATACCCACGGAGTCCATGCTCTTGCCTGGGTGAAGTTCTGGTTAATGGTCCTTGAATACAGGGAACCGAACCAACATACATCTGAAAAGGGAGTATCATTGTATCAATCTCCAACGACTTATATTGCGATTATTGACACCTCTTCTACACCTCACTCTCTGTCAGCAGAACAAAAATTGAAGATGACACGAGAAGTGGCATATTTAGCCAGCGGCTTTATTGTCGCGCTGGCCTTGCGAACTTGCAAACATGCCATGCCCTTCATATGCAAAATTTTCAGATATCTTGATTGTGGCTTTTCTGATGTAAATTTGCAGTCCCTGTTGTTCTATAAGGAAATGCATCGTTTGAGGAGTAATGTCAAAGATTCAAAAATCTGAGAGCTGGATCTCGACAACGGATTTCACCAAGCTTTATACACAGATTATCAGGTGCCTGATCTATTAGGTGATCTGATGCACTTGAAGTTCTTGGGGCTATTTAGTGTTCCTCCCTTCCAAGTATAGGCAATCTTAAATGCCTACAAACTCTAGATGTGCAAAGTGCAGAGTCCCTCAAGTATCTATGCTGACAAACTTGAGGCATACATTTATGAGGAATGAAGGGAGCCAGGAAAATAGGCTCCCCAACCAATCTGCGAGCTCCTAAATTTGTGAGGTACAAGGAATATATGGCGCAATATGGAGGGTTGGTTATAGAAAAGATTTAGACAACTAAGAAGTAAAATGAATTATCTTCGATCACCAGATTAAGAAGCCTCACTAACCTGATTGAGCTACTCAGAAAATGATGTTTTTTCAGCCCATGTGTCTGTCACATTGTGAGCATCTCCTCAAACTTTGGCTAAATGGGAAGATAGACAAGCAGCCACCTGGGAGAGGTGCCACAATCTGTCGGGATTGATCTTATCATGCTCATGTCTGCAGGAAGATCCCATGCGCATCTCAAAGGTACTGCCAAGCTTGAAGCATCTACAGTTAGAGAACCGTTTATTTGAAAGCATTTCAATTCAACTCCAAAGGGTTTCTTCAGCTCCACTCTCTTCGCCTTTCTGGTTAGCAGAATTCGGAGGACTGGCACTTGAAGAAGAAGCCATGCCTGCCATTAGGTATTGGCATATATATACACATCCCAATTTGAAGAGGCTTCTGGCAAGATTATAATATTCCCTGAGATGGGAGAATGGGAACGCCAGATATCTCGTCTATCAATATTGGCGTTTCTGATAGATTAAATATAGCTCTGCTTATAACTGTTGCCGTTGCAATATTAAAGCCTAGTCCTCTCATCAATCAACTGATTGCTCCATCATCTCTCTATGCATAGTTCCTTTTATGTGTGTATTATCTTCAAGAAGCACAAAAGATGAGAATGGTTGATCATACTAAGAAGTACCAAACTCCAAATTGAGATTTATGCTTGATGTCCATAGAAAAATCTTGCTCCCAACATCCATTACGTATTAAAATCAGCAAGTTAGGCCACTTGTATCTAATTGATAATTGCATCACAGCAGATGCACAACCTTGTTATGAAAAGTACCTTAACAAACAATTTAAAACAGTAAGCACTACTACAATCGCAATATCTAAAAAACAACTGATATTCACCCAGATGATATCATAAATCTACCCAAACAGAGCAAACATGAACTGTTTTTTTTAAGGGAAAAAAAACCAAGTACGAAATGTCAAAAGACGGTACAAATACCAGAACAATAGTTGAATTCAACAGATTTCCTATTAATAATACCACTGTAGCTAATAAGGAATCATCATTGGGCTGCAACAACGCCTCTCCTCTGCTGGCAGCCACAGGTTTGATTTTCTATGTGCTAAGCACCTTAGCAATCCTTTCGGTAGGTACCAATGGAAAATGTGATGCAACCTTGTACCCTTTCTCAGCAGCTTGTTGAACAGTTTGGTTGTACTTCTCTGAACAATAGCTGGCTGTTGGACCAACGGCCTGAGCCACTCGTGGGAAGAGTGGGAGCTGATTCAGAGAGTGCCAGGCGGACGCTGCGTACTGCTCGGCCACGGGTTCATACTTGGAGTAAAGATCCTTGGCAGCAGGCTCACACTTAGCATACATTGTTTTTGCAAGCCCTGAGGCAGTTCCCACCACACCAGTATTCTTGACTTCCGACATGACTGAGCGAGCAGCTGCAGGAGCTTTCTGAGCCGTCTCAAAGGCTTGGGTAGACACCTGCTTCAGAGTTGGGGGAACGCGACTCTGCACTTTGTTCATGGACTCATCAACCTGTAATAACAATCTAGACTTTGTTAATTTTTTAATGACAAGGAAACACAATACGATTACTCCCAACACACGCAGTTGGCGCCTCAATTAAAATTCACGACATTTTCTAATAACTATTGCAATCAAATATTGGGGCAAAGGAGTGTAAAAGATTGACAAGAATTCCTAGCCCTCCACTGAAGGGGATCACTTACACAACAAAGACCAATGAAGGGGATATACATGTCCTATCAACTATGCAAGTGGTCATCGATGGACAGTTGATGATTTCAGTCAACTTTGATGTATAAAAAAGACTTAATCTAATGATTTCAGTCAAGTTTGAAGTATAAAAGAGACTTAATCCAGTCACAAGAGGTGAACACCAATACAGAAATGACTCTAATTGTCATGTAAATATATTATTAGTCTACAAGAGGAAAGGATTATACATGTAATTATTTGACCAAAAAACCTCCGAGTAATTGATCAAAACTCATTAATCATTCCTTTTAGCTGCCATGATATCAAAAACACTTTTTTTTTCTTTGGCTATTCAGCAACTTTGATTAAAGCAAATAATCATCCACCTAACACCGCAAAAATGATCAAATATGATTGCATATATTAATTCAAAAAACCAGATAAACCTGTCCCCAATTTAAAAGCTCCAACAAATTCAGTTCCATGAGTTATAAATTGAAGTGATTGAACATTGTTCATATTTGTGAATGAAAAAGGGTCTTCCCAAGAGAAAAAATCAGAATTCCTAAAAATAATAGTAATCCACCGACTCAATAAGGGAATCAAACAGCAAGACCAAAATTATGGGGTGGGGGGGAACACGTACAACCAAACCACATGAAAAATACCAAAGAAAACATGTATACCTTGCGATCGACGAATTTGAGAACGTCAATAGGGACGTCTTGAAATTTGTCGTAAACCGGGCCAACAACGGTCTTAACGGTGCTCTCAACGGTGTCAACGCGGGGCTTCAGAGGGCCCGAATTCTCCTTGGCGTAAGTGTAGAGTTTCGCAGCGCACATCACCGCATGGAGGGTCGCGACCTGAACGAAGTCAAAGTACTTGAGCCTCTGCTCCTCCTCGCTCTCCGCCTTCAGAAAGAAACAAATCAATCCAAATGGAGCAATAAAATTAGAAAAAAAAATCCAACTCACAAAACAGGAAAAGGGAAAATTAAGGTGATGGGGTTGGATTAATTCTTACGACTTGGGGTTGTTGAGGGTTGGAGTCTGCTTCCGCCATGATGGATTACCAAAGAACAATTGCTTGTTTTTTTTTTATTTTTCTTTTGGTGCTTCTTTCCTCGATGGGAAAATGAAAGTTTGTTTTGTGTATGGGAATCTGTGAATTGGAAACAGAATTTATAGCGGAGGAAGGGACAAACACGTGTATGGAAATGGTAATACAGTTACGTTTTCCCTTGTGCCAGTGAATATATATAGGGGTGGAGGGTTTCCGCGGGGGCGGCTTGGGGTGGGGGGGGCGGGTATGAACGGGGATCGAGGAAGATGAGAAAGCGTTGACTGCATGAAGGTTAAGGAAACGTTAGTTTGGTTGGTTCTAGAATGCGTAGTCCGACTTCTTTTGTTTAGGGACTAAGGATACGGGACGTGACGCGGTACATACACGTACGAAGATTCTGGGATGTTTTTTTTTTTAAATCTTTCTAATTAAACTTGATTTTGAACCAATGATGTAATCATCAATTTATTTTTATGATTTGTGAACAAAATGGGCGTAAACATTAATAATCCCTCTGTCCTAAAATGACGCTTTAATTTCAAATTGTTTGAGGGATAAGGTCATCTCCTACTCTTAATATTAAATTTGATATAATTTTTATATTAAATTTAATATTTTGATATAATTTAGTATTTACTATGTCAAATTTTACTCGAAATGAATATTTTATTTTCATTTTTCTTATTTTTTAATTATCATCAATTTATTTATTTATAAAATTACTTAATTACTTATATTTATTTTATTACTACTAATTTTACTGCATAAAAAATTACATATAATTAATATTATATTTATTAATTATATTATAATTAATATCACAATAAAATAAAATACTATATGTACATTACGTATAATACAAAAACTTTCACCGATCAAACATAAAGTACAATACATTTTTATTATTTAATTCTTAAAATTAATATCTTCCTCAAATGATCAATTAATACATTTCGAAGTGCAAAGTAAGCATCTATCATTGATTTGTCTATTTCGAACAAGGAATTCTTGAGAGCTCAACAATATGATCAAGGATTTCAAAGTAGGTCTAGTTCTTTTGGTCAATATTTTGATAATTTATAAATTCAAAAATGATGTACTAGACTATTAAATTATTTTTTTTAGTTTATGTAATATTTATTTTTTAAATTCTAGTTTTCAATGTTTATGTTGTTATATTTTACTTTTGATTTTAGTGCAAGTAATGTTATTTCAATGTATTTACTAATTATTTATTAATTATTATAATTTATTTTTAATTTTTTATTGTTTCTTAACTATTACAATTAATTATTACAAATGTTATTGTAAAATAATAAATAAATTAAATTAAATTATTAATTAATTAATATGTAATATAGGATACAATGAAATTAAAATTTAGAGTATATTAAATTTAGAGACAAAATGGAGATTTATGCATTACACCAAATTTGATGTAAATAAATAATAATTTACTAAATTTAGCATAATATTATTCATTACACCAAAATTGCTGTAGGAATTGATGTTGGGTTGGAGAAGAAAAAAAATACAAAATTTGATGTTTTTGGTGTGAATGATAACGTTGGATTGGAGATACTCTTAACATCCAAAGTGAGGAGGGAAATAGCTCAATTGTACTAAGGTCCCTAAGCACTGAAATCTAATTGGTTTTTTTGCGAAAAATATTTTTCTAAATGGCAATGAGTTGGATTTGGTATAAATTTGTCAAAATTTAAGGCCCACTTTGATAAAATTATTGTGTGTCCAGAATCTAATTCGCCCTAAACCCAAATTCTTCTAGACGACAATGCTTGGAGTTCAATACAAATTTGTCAAATTTCAAGGCTCAGTTCCCTGAAATTATTTTGTATTCATATTGTAACTCGCCCTAAACCCAAGATCCAACTATTGGACCTACTAAAACCCACTTTATAATTTTAAACATTATAAAATTATTTTAAAAATAATATCATAATAATTTTCAAAATATGAGAATGTTATTAACATAGAACTAATTATATTACAAATTTATATGCATGTTTTAGTTTTTAAAAAAAATAAAATTGCAAAACATATTTGTTACTTTATATATATATAAGCGCAACTATTTATTAATTTTATATTTTACTTTACACAAGTATAACTTTATATTTTATATATGATTATACATGTAATATACCCAATTTTTTCATATATATATATATATATACATCACATGACTGCATACATAATAAATAAAAATATATAAATATATAATATTTTACCGACAAATTTAAAAATTAAAATCAAGATCCTCCACAAAAAAAAAAAAAAGCTCATTTATGATTTCAAAACTAACCCAGATTAGATAGGATTGGAGCAATTTTAGATTTTACTCATATCCATTTCTATCCCTAAATATCCTCTTATTTAATTAAAGTAATAATGTAAATAAAAAAAAAAAAACTGAGTCGGTCAAGTACATATAACATTACATCAAGATTATCAATCATTTGAAGTTATTTAACAATCATTCAATTAATATTTAACAACTATCAATAATTTTTAATCAACTAATTAGCCATATGAAGGGGCTTAAACTTAAGATCTTAAACAAATCACCGACTCCTAAATACCTTTTTTGAGGCTACAGAAGATTTTCATTTTTTTATTCTTATCTAAAAATTCATCTTTCATTAAAAATAGAATAATTGAAGTCGGTTAGTCAAAATATTTTTAAACTTGCAAAAGGTTAAAGATAATTGAAGATTAATGTGGTGTAGTAACTTTATTATCTTAACTCTCTACATCTGAAATTTGTTATATACGTATTTAATTAGGTCATGCAACCATTACCAACATTTACATGTGAAATTTTTGAATGAAATGCAACAATCCATTTAAGATCACTGGATTGAGGGGATATATGCTAAAAGATAATATCCATACCAGTGGTTTTAATCAAAGCAATGATAAAATTGATCTTTCTGTTGGTTGGTTAGTAATTCAATCGATCGATTCGATTTAATAAAAGTTGATTATATCTTCTTATTATATTATATAAAATAATAATATAATAAACTAATTATAATTTACCAAATTTTAAAAAATTAAAAAAAAATAACCAATTAAAAAATATATTTAACAAAATTCAAAATCTAAATAATCACATATATATAATCAAATACTAAATACAAACTTTCTCAAAACAAAAAAACAAAATAAAATCAATTTTAATTAGTTCTTGACCTAATTTTTTATCGATTTTCAAACAATTTTTAATGGATTTTGACCACTTCAACCTATTTTTTTATTTTTTGCAACTAATCAGATCGGACCGACCACCGGTTCCTGATCGAACCAGCTGGTCCGATTTGATTATGAAAACTATAATCTGTATTATACCTGATGTATTGTCCATAAAGTGCTTGAATAAACTTTGATGTTGGATACCCATTTAATAATAAATGGGACACTTTATCCATTATAACACAATCAATGTATTATGCACATAATGTAACATCTCAAAAACCAATTATAACCTAATAATCATTAGTAAATTAGATGCATTGAAGCAGTCCACGATAGCATCAGTGTTTTCATAAGTGAACTAGTGATCAAATCAGTCTTGTTAACAATTAGCGGTTCAACCGGTCGGATCGATTTAATGAAAATTGATTATACTTTCTTATTTTATTATGTAAAATGATAATATAATAGACTAATTGTTATGTAATATATTTTAAAAATAAAAATAAATAAATAACTACATAAAATAATATATAACAAAACACAAAATCTAAATAATCATATAAATATAATAAAATATCAAATTTAAACTTTTTAAAAATTAAAAAATATTTTTTTTAAAAAAAGATAAAATCCAATCAAATCGATTTTTGGCCGGATTTTGACCGATCAAATGGTTTTATGGGCCTAACCAGACCGGACCGACTTCCATTTCTCGGCTAGATTGGTCGGTCCAATCTGATTTTGAAAACATGGGGTAGCATAACCCATATGCATAAAAATTTATGGAATTTAGTAAGTAAATATATATTAGGATTTACAATTTATTTGGTTATTTTTGCTATTAATATAACATTTCATTGGATTTGTACACTAAAAGAAAAAAAGAATTATCAGTAAAATATCAAAAATATTGTCACTAGTTGTATATAAATATATATATATATATATATATATATATATTATAAGTGACAAAAAAAATTATTTTATTTTAGTAATAACTTTCACAAGTTTTAATAGTAACACTACTAAAAATTAGTGAAACAATAATTATGCATGGCTTGCTAATTAACTCTCAAATTTATAAACACGGGGGTTATTTGAGGGAGTGTTGGCTGATTGATTTATGGGTAAATCAAGACAGAAGGGCCAAAAAATTGATGAAAATCCATTTTACCCCCTTGTGAAATTTACCCCCTGTGAAACTCCATTTTACTACAATTTGAAAATTCTTAAATCACACTCTAAAAATTGATAAATCATGTGTAAAAAAAAAATGACAAGAATTCTTGCTTGCTATTGTTATTTCATGGACGAATTTTATGGAGAACTCTGTTATTTATGACATGATGATGGTAGGTGAAAAGATATGCCTAAAATTGAAGAAAAATAAGACATAACGAAAGAATTAACTGTTGGTGTTGGCAACATATCAAATGAGAAAGTTTAGAGATTTGCAAGAACAAGTAAAGGAAAATAATTATTCTAACTTAGCCTTGTTAGGTCAACATTGTCAAATAATACCAGAATATAAATTGGGATGTAACAATTATTTATTTAAGATATATTATTTAATGCATGGTATAAGGCACTCTCGTTCTCAAGTATTTTGTAATTTTGATATTATTACACTCTTGCTCCTTTATGTGGCTTACGGTAGAACTTAATGTAGTCATACTATAAAAATTTCTAAATTAAAATAATATTAATATAATAAATTTACTAGGCATGAACGAGCTAAGTCGGCTTGCTCCTCCCACGACTTAGTCATTTTGATTGCCCCTGGGATTCTTCCATCGCCTTCGAATGTTGCTATGGTGTGAGGAGTTAATGGCTATTGCCCTGTCGCCAACTCGAACGGACTGTGTCCCGTGGCCTCGCTCCACTATAAGTTGTACGAAAATTGTGCTATATCAAGAAGTTTGGCTCAATCCTTCTGATTAGCACTCACAAAGTGCCTCAAATAGCACTCTAGCAAGGAGTTCACCCTTTCAGTCTGTCCATCGGTCTGGGGGTGAAAACTTGTGGAGAAATATAATTTTGACCCAAGAAGTTTAAAAAGTTCCGTCCACAATTTTCCCATGAAACGGGGGTCCCGATCGCTCACGATGTTTCATGGTAGTCCCCAATATTTCACAACATTTTTGAAGAATGCCCTTGCCGCTTCTTCCGCCATGCAGTCCCTACTGCATAGTATGAACGTCCCGTACTTGGAAAATCGATCTACTACCACCGTGATAGACCCGAACCCTCTGATTTTGGCAAGGCACTGATGAAAATCCATTGTCATGGACTCCCATGGTCGGTCGGGAATTGGTAATGGCTCCAACAATCCTACCAGCTGCTTGGTCTCTACCTTGTCTTGTTGGCACACAAGACAAGTCTTGACGTACAACTCGACACTATCCCTCATGTGAAGCCAAAAGTAGGCAGCCTCCAATAGTGTCATCGTGGGTCGTTGCCCTAGATGTCCCGCTCATTTGGTGTCGTGACACTCCTTGATGAGCTCTTTTCACAAGCTCTCCTACTTCGGGACGTATAGACATCGTCCCTTGGTGTAGAGTAGACCGTCCTCTACCTAGAATTGCTTGGTTTTGCCCTCCACTGCTAGCTTCTTTAGCTCCCTAGCCAACGGGTCCTGCTCCAATCCTTGTTTGATGAGGTCTGTTATCTCTCCATTGGCTAGACTGACAGCTGCAAGCTCCGCCTTTCGGCTTAAGATATCGGCCACTACATTGGCTTTATCGGGTTTATACTCCAACGTATAATCAAATTCTGCCAAAAAGTCCTGCCATTGAGCTTACTTCGGTAACAGCTTTTTTTGAGTTTGGAAGTAACTCGTGGCAACATTGTCGGTTTTGATAATGAAATAAGAGCCCAACAAGTAATGTCACCACACCCGTAGGCAATGGATGTTGGCCATCATCTCTTTTTCCTGTACCGTGTATCGTCGCTCGGTGTCATTGCGCTTGCGGCTTTCAAACGCTATGGGATGCCCTTCTTGCATTAGTACCCCTCCTATTGTAAAGTCTAAGGCATTCGTGTGGAGTTCAAAGGGCTTGTCAAAATCCGACACGGCTAATACTGGCTCACTGCTTACTGCCGCCTTCAAGTCATCAAAGGCGTGTTGGCACTTTTTGGACCACTCCCATGTTTTTCCTTTCTTGAGTAGGTCTGTTAGTGGTGCTGCCCATGCCGAATATTCTTGGATAAACCTGCAGTAATAATTGACAAGTCCAAGAAAAGACCGTAATTCGATTACCTTGGTTGGAGCTTCCCACTCCACAATGGCCCGGATCTTTGCTCCGTCCATTTGCAGTTGCCCATGTCCGATGATGTGTCCCAAAAAAGGAACCTCCTCTTTGGCGAACGAGCACTTTTCTTTCTTCACATACAACTCGTTCTCCCTTAATACCTGAAATACGGTATGTAGGTGGCTGGCGTGTTCCTCCAGCGAGTTGCTGTAAATCACTATATTATCCAGGTAGACCACCATGAACTGATCTAAGTTCGGCTGGAAGATCTTGTTCATGAGCGTGCAAAATGTGGCTGGGGCATTGGTCAGTCCGAAAGGCATGACTAACCACTCGAAAGACCCATACCGGGTGATGCACGTCGTCTTCGGCTCGTCCCCCTCAGCAATCCAGACTTGGTAGTAGCCTTTTTACAAGTCCATCTTGGTATAAATTTTGGCTCCTCCAAGTCTGTCAAATAGGTCAGCTATCAAAGGTATGGGATATCGATTTTTGATAGTTACCTTATTTAACGTCCGATAGTCCACAAACATCCTTAGTGACCCATCGTACTTTTTCTGGAACAACACTGGTGAGGCGTATGGTGCCTTCGAATGTCGGATCCGTCCCGTGTCTAACAACTCTGTTAGTTGCCTTTGAAGCTCCTCTAGTTCGGGTGGGGTCATGCGGTAAGGTGCCATGGCAGGTGGCTTGGTACCCAGCTCTAACTCGATCTTGTGATCCACCTCTCGCCTAGGTGGGAGTTTCTTCGGTAACTCATCCGGCATCACGTCCTTATTTTCCTCCAAGACGTTCTGGATGATAGGTGGCAAGTCCTCTTCCTTAATGACGGTTGGAACTTCCTCCTTCAAGGTTGCTAAATATGTCGGCTCGCCCCATTTTACCCCCTTGGTAATTTGCATTGCCGATAGGTGCCTTGATTCAGCCTTAGTCCCTTATGAATATCCATCGGTTGGGTCGATGGTGGGGATCATGCAAGGTGCTCCCTTTTCGAGTATGCATACAAAGCTGAAAGAAGGCATGGGAATAGTTGTTACCTTTCTTAAGAAGTCTATGCCGAGTACGACCTTGAAGTCGTCCATAGGTGCCACTAAGAAATCCACTTGGCCCTTCCAAGTGCCTAAGCGTAGCTCCACATTCTTCACTACGCCATTAAGGGGTTGAGCTTTGGCGTTCACCGTCTTTAGCCAACCTTCGCCCCTACTCCATCATAGGCCTAATCTATTGGCCCCTTCCTCGATTATGAAATTTTGAGTAGCTCCCGTGTGCACCAACGCCTTAGTAGGCTTCCCACTTATATATGCCTCCACGTACATCAGCCCCTTGCTTGATGTTACTGGTAACGACATGGCATTGAGGGCATTAAGAAGTCGGATGGATCCGATATTACTCGTCCCTTCATCCATGGTTGCTGCTGCATCATTCCTCTCGACCATGACAGACAAGGATTCGAGCTTGGGATAATTGCTCATGGCATGTGGCCCTTTGCACATGAAGCATCCTCCCTTTGGTACAAAGGCACGTTTCTTTTCTTCGTACTCCTTTCGGGATGGATTCCTATCTCCTCCCTTGGGTGGGTATATTTTTTGTTGGTCCCCATTGTCCCGCTTCTCTCCCCCACCTTTAGTCGGGTTCCACTTCTTCTTCTTCTTTGAAGCATCCGTGTGGGGTTGGTACTTTGTAAGAGACTCTGCGACAGCGATGGCCTCGTCTACTGACTTGACATCTCGTCGGTGCAACTCTTGTTTGGCCCATTGTTGAAGACCATCCATAAAGTGGAAGAGAAGGTCCTCCTCCGATAGATTGAGAATTTGAAGCATGATTGTGGTAAAGTCTTTAACATACTCCCTTATGGTGCCTCATTGTTTCAGCTCTCGGAGCTTCTTGCGAGCTTCATAGACGACATTTTCTGGGTAGAAATGTCGCTTAAGCTCCTTCTTGAAGTCTTTCCAAGTATCGACCCGACAGGAACCTCGTTCTATATCGGCGTGCTTTCTGCGCCACCATAGAATAGCAGTATAGATAAGATAGAGAGTGGCGGTTCTTACCCTTGATGTTTCATCGGTTAAGTTGAGTCCCTCGAAGTAGCATTCCATTTGCTACAAGAAGTTCTCAACTTCGTTGGCGTCCCTCCGGCCATCGAACCCATTGAGTTTGGGATAGTCCACCCTTAGACTAACCACACTGGTGCTAGCTCCCACGGTGGTAGCAGTCTTCTTACACACTGCTAAGTCCTCCCGCAATGTCTCGATGCTAATCTGCATAGCTTGCAGAGCGTCCATCACCTTCGCCTCCAGTCGCGTTAAGCGATCATCACGCAAGGTGTCGGCGTCGAGGCATGCTTGGACATTCTCCTTCAGGAAGTCTAACTGTTCGAGAACGTGGCCCTCCAACATCTCGATGTTATGCTCGACTATCTCGAGGCGTTCACCCATATTCCCCATGATGCGTTCCCAAGAGCTGCCCTCACGGCTCTTACTCTGATCACGTTTCTTCTTGGATTGAGACTGGACGGGTTCTCTCCCGCGGTCTTCAGTCATGCCTGACTTGTTCTCATTGTCGGCCATCACTTGTAACTTCACACCACTTAGCCCAACCGAGCTCTGATACCACTTGTCACGGACTTGTTCCCTTAACAAGGATCGTGCGGCCTTAGCTTCTTCAACCGCCCCTCGCGGTAGTTAAGAAAGTGTTGGAAGATGGCTAGCAAGATAGAAGACACTCAAAGAAGGGAAGAGAGCTTTGTAAGAGAAAGCTTGTATTCACTCAAACTCAAACTCTTGCTTGATAGATTACAAATGAAGTTCTTACCTCTATTTATACTACTCTACCTTTTAAATGAACGGTGGTGATCTATTTGATCCAACGATTGAAAGAGACTCTCTAGAGTTGTCCAAGAAATATACTAGAATGATTTCACTAGAAATGGACTTTTTAAAAGTTCCTAATAATTGTCCAAAATTTCCTAATGTTTTAGAAAATTACGAGAGAGCCTTCAAGTCCCAAAATACTGCAATAAATGTGTCTTAGCTCGGCGGTACGTGACAACCAGGCCAAAAAGAAGTATAAAACATGTACAGAGGAGTTATTCTTTCAAAATAAGCTAAATTTATAACGTTGATAAGAGAAATGTCACAGAAAACAATTCTGAAGCAGATGCTCAGAATCCAATAATAGGTGAAATAAGAAACAACGATTGAGTATGATCAGTTGAGTCAACATCTCAGAAGGTATTTTGAAGGAAAATTATAAACAATAACAAGAGAAAAATGGCACCAAGAGTTTAAAGTATTTGACAAATGACAAGTGAATAGATTATTTACGTATACGACGAAGAGAGAGGTTTAACCTGACGGTACCCTCCCCATACTTGTTATAATATCAAAATTTACGTATTAAACTAAATAAAATTTAAAATTTTAATTCCTTTAAATCCGTAAATTGTCATTTCCATATTAGCTAAAATATCTTTCTCGCCCCTCATCCTTATTCACAAAATATAATTTATACATATATCTCCGACTTACACAGCAACTTCAGAACCTGTGTACATATGTAGGAAAAACTAGATAAATTTCAACCAAGTACTAAAAGCAAAACAACAGCCAAATGAATAAATGGGCTCTTTGGAGCATATACAGATGTTGAATCTTTCATTGAAGCTGTCAGTAACTAAGCTCAGCATTCTGCAAGATTGGTGGAGGTGATAGCCATGGAGTCCATGCTCTTGCCTGGACGCAGTTATGGTTAAGGGGCCTAATGAAGCGCCAACCAACATCTAAAAAGCGAGTATCAATCTCAAGTGACTTATTGATACCTCATCTACACCTCACTCTCGGATACCAGAACAAAAATTGAAGAAGACACAAGAGAAGAGACATATTTAGGTGCGGTTTTATTGTTGTGCTAGCCTTGCCAACTTGCAGACATGCCATGCCCCGCCTCAACTTCATATAATCTTAAATTCAATTATATATAATTCAAAATTTATAATAAATTTTATATATTAAAATATTAAATTTTAGATCCTCTATAAATAATAAAATTATTTTTAATATGATTGAAAATATTTTTTTGCCAATTTAATCTTGCCCCTCAAACTTACAATTTCTGGCTACCTGGAGAAGTGGCCATCATCAGAGATGGCGCCACAATCTGTCAGGTATTGATGTTATCATACTCTGTCTGTAGGGAGATCCCATGCGCATCTCAGATACTGCATTTGCCTTCAACTCCAAATGGTTTCTTCAACTCCACTCTCTTCACCTTTCAGGTTTTGTAGAATTTGGAGGACTGGCACTTGAAGAAGAGGCCATGCAGGTAATTGGGTGTTGGCGCATATTTACATATCCCAATTTGAAGAGACATCTGGCAAGATTACAACATTCCCTGTGATTGGACAATCAGAACAGCGTTTACAATAAATTAAATATGGCTCTAATTATAGCTGTTGCCGTTGAACAATTGAAGCCTATAATAGTTCTCAGGTCAATCACCTGATGGCCACATCAACTCTTCACATAGCTCCTATCTATTCGCTTTCGCTAAGCCTGCCACTCAAAAACGATGTGAACGGATGATCATATTAACTACCATAATCCATATTGAGATTTATGCTTGATGTCCATTGAAAAATCTTGCTCCCAACATTCATTACGTATCAAAATCAGCAAGTTAGGCCATTTCTATCTAATTGACAATTGCATCACAGCAGATGCACTGCCTCTCCATAGAAACAAGTTAAACGTACAATTTAAAACAGTAAGCATTACTATATTAACAATATCTAAGCAACTGATATTCACCAAGGTGATATCATAAATCTGTTTTAAGAAAAACCGAGTAGGAAACACTAGTCGAAAGACAAAGTACAAACACCAGAACACCATAACATGTTCAATAGAAGTTCAAATTAACAAATTTCCTGAAAATATCACTGTGGCCTAAATAAGGAACCATAATTGGGCTGCAACAGCGCCTCTGCTGGCAACCACAGGCTCAAGTTTTTATGTGCTAAGCACCTTAGCAATCCTTTCAGTAGGTACCAATGGAAGATGAGACGCCGCCTTGTACCCTTTCTCTGCAGCATGTTGAACAGTTTGGTTGTACTTCTCTGAACAATAGTTGGCTGTTGGACCAACAGCCCGAGCCACCTGAGGGAAGAAAGGGAGCTGGTTCAGAGAGCGCCAGGCGGTTGCTGCATACTGCTCCGCCACTGGTTCATACTTGGAATAAAGATCCTTGGCAGCAGGCTCACACTTTGCATAAATTGTTTTTGCAAATCCAGAGGCAGTTCCCACCACGCCAGTATTCTTGACTTCTGACATGACTGTGAGAGCAGCTGCAGGAGCTTTCTGAGCCGTCTCAAGGGCTTGGGTGGACACCTGCTTCAGGGTTGGGGGAACACGACTCTGCACTTTGTTCATGGACTCATCAACCTGGAATAAGAATCTCAATTTTGTTAATTTTATAATGGCAAGTAAACACAATACAATTACTCCCAACACATGCAGTTAGTGCTTCAATCAAAATTCACAACATTTTCAGAAACATTGCAATCAAAAATTGGGGTAAAGGACCTTCAAAAGATTGACAAGAATTCCTAACCCTTCACTAAGGGAATAAATTACACAACGAAGACCAACGAATGGTATATAAATGTCCTATCAACTAAACAAGTGGTCATCACTGGATAGATGATGATTTTGGTCTGACTTTGAATTCATAAATGAGACTTAATCTACTCATAAGAGGTGAACACCATTACCGAAAAGACTGTAATTGTCGTGCCAATGTATTATTGTCTACAAGAGGAAAAGCTTATAAATATAATTATTCAACCAGAAAACCTCCAAATCAGTGATGATAAATCATTAATCGTTCCTAATTCTTGCCGAGAGAACAAAAACACATTTTTTTCTCTTTTTTTCTTTTTTTCCTTTTTGCTATTAAGCAACTTGATTAAAGCAAATAATCATAAAGCTAACACAAGAAAAAAAGATCAAATTGGACATCTATGTATTCAAATATATGAATGAAAAGTGCCCTCCCAATAGAAAAATCAGAATTCCTGAAAACAATAATAATCCACCCACTCAAGAAGGAAATCAAACAACTGCATCAAAAAAGACCTAAAAATTACAATAAAATCAAACAGCAAGACCAAAATTTTGGTGGGGAAAACGCGCACACACACCAACACACATTAAACATACCAAAGAAAACGTATACCTTGCGATCGACGAATTTGAGAACGTCAATAGGGACGTCGTGAAATTTGTCGTAAAGAGGGCCGACAACGGTTTTAACGGTGCCCTCAACGGTGTCAACGCCGGGCTTCAGAGAACCCGAATTCTCCTTGGCGTAACTGTAGAGTTTCGCAGCGCACAACACCGCATGGAGGGTCGCGACCTGCACGAAGTCAAAGTACTTGAGCCTCTGCTCCTCCTCGCTCTCCGCCTTCAGAAAGAAACACATCAATCCAAATGAAGTAATAAAACTCAAAAAAAAAAAATCAATTCACAAAATAGGAAAAAGGAAAATTAAGGTGATGGGGTTGGATCAATTCTTACGACTCGGGGTTGTTGAGGGTTGGAGTCTGCTTCCGCCATGATCGATCACCAAAGAACAATTGCTTTTCTCTCTCTGTTTTTTTATTTTTTCTTTTGGTTCTTTTTTCCTCGATGGGGAATGAAGATTTGTGAATGAGAACAGAATATATAAGGCAGGAAGGGAAAAACACGTGTATGGAAATGGTAATACAAGTTTGTTGTGCCAGTGATTATATATAGGGGGTAGAGCCGGTGGGCGGGGGTGGGGGCACGCGGGTCGAGGAAGATGACGTTAGTTGGTTCTAGAATGCGTAGTACTTTCTTCTTTTGTTTAGGGACTAAGGATTCGGCACGTGATGGTACGTACATACACGTATCAAAATTCTTGGAATTTTTTAAAATCTTTCTAATTAAACGTGATTTTGAATAAATGACGTAATCATTAATATATCTTTCTGATTTGTTCATTCTAACAAAATGGGTGTGAACCTTAATAATCCCTCTGTCCTAAAAAATGAGGCTTTAATTTTGAAATATATATTATTTAAAAAAATATTCTTATTATGATGACAAGGGTCAAGCTTGGTACATAATTTATGATGACAAGGGTCAAGCTTGGTACATAATTTATGATGACAAGGGGTCAAGTTTGGTATATAATTTGTGAGAATTAGATGTCCACTTAAATGTACAAAGACTTGCCTCAAATTTAAAATCAGAAATTATTAAACACACTTTATAATTTTAAAAATATTTTATAATAATATCATCATAATTTTTTAAATATAAAAAAATTATGTTATTAACAAAAAACTAATAATTTATAAATTTGTATTGCATGTTTTAAATACTAAAAAATTAAAATTAAATATATTTGTTAGTTTTATATATAATTAAAGCACAACTATTCATTAATTTTATATTTTAATTCATAAGAATATTATATATATATATATATTATATGTGAGTATATATGTAATATATTCATTTTTTCGCATATCTATAAATATTCATCACATAAATACATACATAATAAAAAAATTATATATGCAATATTTTAGTGAATTGGATACACAATGAGATTGATTTGGAGCCAATCTAGATTTTACCGGATTCATTTCTATCCCTAAATTCCCTCTTATTAAATTAAAGTAATAGCCAATATTTTTTTTTGAATTTATCGATTACATATATCATTGTACCAGTTTAACAATTAACCAATCAATCTTTAACAATACCAACAATTTTTAACCAACTAATTAGTTATTATAAATGTAGACTAATACCCACAGAAGCAGAACCCAAACCTAAAATCTTAAATAAATCACGAACACCATTTTTGAGGCTACAAAATATATATATATATATATATATCTAAAATTCGTTGATGAGTCGAAATGGAATCATTATGATTGAACAACGATAGTATATCTTTGATGAATTATTTTAGAGTGGATTACTCCAAATATTTTTTAATTTACAAAAGGTTAAAAGTAACTGAAGATTAATGTAGAACTTTAGTATCTTAACTCGGCACATCTGATAATTAATTATATACATATTCAATTAGGTCATGCAATCATTGCCAACATTTACATGTGAAATTTTCAAATAAAATGCAGCACATCTAATTCAATTAAGAATAGTATTTTCAAAATTAAATCGGATCGAATTGACTAGTTTAATTAAGAATAAGTGATTGATTCAATCCATTTGATTATAAATAACGTAAAATCGGTAAAAAAATGAATAAAATCAATCAAAAGTCATTGGGTATGTTTTTTTTATTTTTTTTATTTTGAGGAAGTTTAAATTTGATATTTAGTTATATGTTGGTTACTTGAATTTTGAACTTTGTTAAATGTATTTTTTGGTTGATTATTTATCTTTTTTTTAACTTTTTAAATTAGTCTATTATTAAACTATTTTATATAATATAATAAAAAATATAATCAATTTTTATTAGACCGATTAAATTAGTGAGCGAATGATTGCCGATTGCATTGCAAGCAGTTCATGACTCCATTGTAGAATAACCCCATTTGCATAAAATATGTTGAATTTATTAAGTAAACATAGATTAGGATTTACAAATTATTTGGTCATTTTTGCTATTAGGATGACATTTAGATTTGTGCACTAAAAGATAAAAAAAAGTTAGTAAAATATCAAAATTATCACTAGTTATATATAATACAAGTGACAAAAAAAATTATTTTATCTTAATAATAACTTTCATAAATTTAACAATAACATTACTATTAGTGACACATTTGAAATAAAAATTATGTACAAGTTATTGCTATTGACAATTATTAATATCTATATAGAGACATGTCAATGATAATTAAAATTATCATTATTATTCTATTGCTATAATTGTATTGTTATTAAAACTATTTAGATGTGTTTGGACATGATCAGTTCTCGAACAACCCGTTAAATCATTTTCCTTCACTATAATTTGGAGGAGAAGAATAAGTCAAAACGTTTTCCTCTAAATAATCAAGAGTTCTCATTCTCTTCAGCTAATTTTTCCTACTCTTGTGAGGTAGGATATATTTTATAAGATTCTGAGGTTTGGTTAATATCTGTTAAGTCCTGAAATTTGTGATTTTGAAAATTATTTCCTAAGTAGTTCAAAAATATTCAACAAAATCTTAGCTTACAAATAAACTTTATTTAGAAAATGTGACTAATTCAAAATTAAATAAAACTTGTAAAAGTATTTTTATTAGTCAATGTAAATTGCATTCAAATTTCTTTGATCTCATGGAAATCAAGATTTATTAAGAAGCTCTCAATATTATGAGAGAATTGGTACAGTTACAGGAATGAAGAGAACGAGCTTTTAAGAGAAATGATCAATGTAAATAAGTACAATCACTATTTTTAAATCCAAGTATACAATTTAATGGGTCAAATTATTATTAGGTAGACAAATAACATAGATAAATGCGATTCGACCCAAGGGAAAATGGGTTTTTGGTTTATGAAGGAGGAAAAAAAATTGAATCATCCAACCCCAAATAGATAATAATTTTAGTGGGCTTTAAGACTCAATGAGAAATCCATTTGGTACTACTGACGTATTATAAACTTTGTTGGTCCATTTCAACTTAGCTGGACTCAAATCATATTGCATTTGTTTGATTTTTGGCTCAAACATATTTAACTGTAAGATTTTTTTTTTTTTCTCTATTGTATCTTCAAATTAAGAACTTTTACTAACTTGTCCATAAAATAAAAATATTACAATAATGCCCCCACCCCGCCCTGCCCCATTATATATGATACGGAAATCACTTTCTTTTGATAGAATTGACGAAGTAGATAGTTAGAGAGCTGGTTAGTCACAAATTTGATGGGTTGTTACCTACGTTACAAACTAGCGTTAGGGGTGCCGCGAATTGCCCAACAAAAACTCTCCGATGCTCAAATCAGTCAGCTGAATAGGTGAATTAAATCGAACACAAAGAGTGCTTAAGATTTAATGGATTGCGTAACTTCTGATTATAAAATTAGATGGTATTTATAGTGAATATTTGGAGTCTTCGTGGGCTTTGGGCCTCTGGCCCATCATAGGATCTTCTTGTGTTTGAAATATTAACTTTATGATTTTTTTTTTGCTTTAACTTGTTGGCCCATTAATTGTAAACGAATAGAACTAATTCATTGGGCCACTCTTTAAGCTCACATTTATCTGGGCCTAGGCCTATCAATATATAAATTCAAAACCTGTTCGGTGTTCCGTAGTAAGAGTGGATAAATTTATAATTTTTTATAATTTATTCTGTACCGAAACCAAAAGACCACCTCCAACGTTAAAATGTCAATTTTTTTGTCTGATTATACACATCAATTATGTTTTTAATTCGAGGGTGCAATAGAACTTTAATAAACTTGAGTTTTATTTATTTTTTCTTTACAATCTTTAAAATTTTATTTTTTTAAAGTAAAAACTGAAAATATTTTACTCACTGTAATTTTAGTATAGACAGATTTATGCGTCACAAGTCTATTTTTTGCAAGGATGATAAATAGATGAATTACAAAAAAAAAGAAGAGGTATGTATCCAGTACATTCTACAAATGTAAACTCAATTATATAGAAATAAAATTTTATGCTGCAAAAATTGTTGATTGGTCAAATAGACAACTTGTGTGTGTGGCAAAGACAAATAATGTAGCCAAGAATTTTCTCATTTGAAATGTATGTAAATAATTGCTATTTTTTATTTCGAGGGCGGTGAAAACTTAAGGTCACAAAATAATTCACAAATACACATATAAGTGGATATATGAATTTAGCTGTAAAATTTGCGTGCAATGGGGCTTCAACCATGGTACCTAAGAAATCAATTAATTTTTTAACCTCATTTAGGGACAAGCAACCATTCTGCACCTCAATACGATAAGCCATTCTGTTGTCTCGAAAACAAATTAAAGATGTACGTTTTTTAAAAGAAATTATAACCTTCAAATTACTGTAAAAAATTATGTAATTATCAAAGTAGCAATTGCTGCAACCCTATACATGCTTTGTTAAAAAAAAGGGTTTTATTAGATTCTGTAATTTAATTTATGGTCAATAATATATTAAAATATTATTTTATATTTTGAAAATTTTATCAATTTTAAATTATAAAATAAATAATTAATTAATTGATGTTAAAATATATATTTTATAAATCGAATTGCGATATTTTGGCAATTTCAATCATACTTTGCAATTTAAAGAAAGTGAATGATATTATTTTGGTAATTCAAAATTTAATTTTGTGATTAAAGACGTGATAACCAATCAAATCATGGAAGACCAATTATCACTTTACTAAATAATCATGGCAAGTCATATCCTATAAGTATAGATCAGAGTGATCTCCAAGAAACTAGATAAATAATTATGCATTCAAGCAAAACAGATATTGAATGAGGTTTCAAAATTATATCAACTCAAATTCATCAAATCAAGAAAATCTACGAAGTTCAAAGTAAATATCAAACATTTGTTGAGGAGTTCATCAAATCATTGTGTTTATTTAACATTATGGTGCTAAATCTTTGAATAGACGTAATTGAAGGTCAAATCAACTTTAAAGAAAATCAAAACATCAATTCTGTTAATAAATTTTTAAATTCTAAAGTCATTGTTCTCGAGTTATAGTGTTCAATTTGATTTTAAAGTGCAAAGTCTTTGAATTAACGTTATTAAAAGACAAATCAATTTTAAAAAAAATCAAAATATCAAATTCTACCTCTAAGTTATCAAATTTTGAAAATATATTTTTGAAATGAAGAATCAAATGATCAAAAAATTTTGTCGACAATCAATAGTCAAATTTAATAAAAATTCATTTGTATACTTTTTCTTGTTTTCTTATTTTGCAGATACGAAATTTATGTGAACTAAAAATATATGACAATAAACTAAATTTTGCTCTAATTTTAATTTATATTATACTTGAGAGAGTATATGAGTAATATACATAGTTTTTAGTATTTTTACACATATACACACACAAGCAATAATAGGATTTTTAGATAGTATTTATTTTGTATTTACTTACATGGTCGGTCTAGACTCTCGAATAGATTGTCGAAAACTTGTGAATTATCATGAACCAATTAAGTCCGAAAAAATAGCCAAGAGTCCGAGACCATCTTGTAACTCGTTTATATGAAATAAGTAATTTTGATTTAGAAATGGGGCGGGTTTAAATTTGAATTCACCTAATTCAAAATGGATTTTAGTCGTATAAATAGATCTTGGTTGGATTTTCAGTTTTTAGTTTTCAAACTCGATCTATTTAATTTTTTTAATATTTTCTAAATTTATTATATATATTAATGTGATGTTATTTATTTAAAAATATATATATTTTTAAATAGTTTTAGTAGTATAATTTTACCAATATATTATTTTTAAAATTTTAATATTATAATATTTTTTAAATTATAAAGCAGTTATAATGGGTCAACTTACCGGATCTAGATCGAGGCACAGGAAGGATATAAATCTAGATATTCAATAATTTTAATGGGTCAACTTGGCAGGAGGTTGATACACCCAACCTACTGCCAACCTTACTTCAGATGTTGTCAAAGACATGAAATTCTTTATTACTACCATGATTTTGTTGCTATTATAATAAGTGTAATTTGGAGAATCAATAGCATGATTTTTATATTTAAATTTATGTTTGATTTAAGTATATTAAGGACCAGTAGGCAATTGAATCTCCAAACCAACTCAGCAGGCTAAACATGATTTTATTTTAGTTCGCTGTCCGCATGCAGAATTTATCAGTACATCATAAATATAATGAACAATAATTAATTACTGATCAATAGTTTAATTGATTAATTATCAATATTTAACTTATAGTAAATACTAACAATCAATCATTATATAATAGCTCATAGATACTATATCTATTTAAGTACTACGTACTTTAAGTGGCTTATCAATCATTTGATTACATACGGTGATCTTTATCAAATTGAAGTTATCAACTACTATATATTAGATTTTCACTTTTTGATATTGTTATGTATAAGTCTCACATGTCACATCTATATTTGAATATTACCTACGTATCATAAATTTTTCCTGAAAATAAATTATAGAGGAGATTTTGTGTAATTGAACTATGACGTAATCATTGGTTTTTTTATAATAAATACATCTTGCAACTATTTAATGTACAATTACATTTTCATTGAATAATGAGCTTGTCATGGTGACGGTGATGGTGATAGTGATGGTGATGGCTAATAATAATAATAATAATAATAATATCTATGTCAATTTTGTTGGAAAAAAATATCAATGTCAATTTTATGCTTCTAAATGACGCAGACTTTTGATCCAACATATATATTTTGATACCAAAGGGCCAATTTGAAGTTTGCTGGCTCCACAAATGGTTAAACATTGATTGGCTGCCCCACCGCCCTAAAATTTCATTTTGCAAGAAAGTATTCATGTTAAATTCGGATTTATTCTATTGGTATAATACATTTGGGTTCACGGTTTTACTAAAGAAAGGGAGAAAAATAAGAAAAATACTAATAATTGAAATTGATAATCAATCCCATCCAAATCTTTACTGCCAAGTGCACCGGGTCATAAACTGACTCATCCTGCCTGAATGACCTGAGCAAGTCGATCGACAAACATGCCAATCTTAAAGGACTTGAACTTGATAATACAAAGTTAGGATTATTGGGGTGACCTCGTATTAAAATCCTCCTACACAAAATTAGATCGTTGGAGAAAAAGGGAGAGAGAGTTCAAAAATATCAATAAGAGAGAGAAATATAAATTTATTAAAGATTACATATATTTATAGCTTTTAGCATTCCCCCAAATATTTATAATTTTTAGGTGTGCCACAGGTATTTATAGCTTTTAGCTGTGCCAAGTGACATAAAAATGTTCATATATAATGCACACTTTATGTAGTTGAAAATTTAAATTTTACATACTTCAGAATTTTGAGATTATTATCCCTCACCAATGGTAGGATGCATAACCCACCTCCCGGATATATAACTTTTAATATTGCCATTATGGAAGCGGGTCTAAGATTCCCCCTTGCAGAGCACGTCGAAAATATTTTAAATTAATATGACATTTTACCAAGCTCAGTTAGTTCCGAATTCAATATGACACATTCTATGTTTTTTGTATTCTTATGCAACATTTTCAAGTAGAGTCTAGCTTCAAGCACTTTTGGACTCTCTATTTAATAACCTCATCAACCCGATCTCAGGAGCAGGGTTTCTATTATCATCATTGCCAGACCTCGTTTTAAGTTTATCATCGACCAGCCTAATTCTTTAAAGTCTTGGAAAGATAAATATTTCTTCATTAGTCCCCTCCTAATCGACCTTGGGTGATATGTCGTGAGAGGCGCCATGGTAAACAAAAAACCCTCTCGAGTGGGAGAGGAAACTTAGGAACAAGGTTTTGTGGATGAGCTAACCACTTATTGGTATAAAGCCCCTCAGCTCCTAAAGGAAGAGATCCTAAAGTTGGTTGGGCTGAGTCCTACAAACGTGCCTACTAGCTAGACTGATGTTAGGTAATATTAGGCTTCGTGTGATTTATTCCTTTTTGCTATTTTTTTACATTTAGATGTGTTTGGCTGCTCGTAATGCGAATATTATCAATTCAAGTTGAGGGAGAGACAAGGAGCATTACTAACTAAGGCTCAATCATCTGGGCTTATGAGGGTATCTGCCTCCCTAGCTCCCAGCCAATCAAAGACACTTGCAGTGAGCACGATCCCTACTCCCAAGGTCTCGACCCCTGGGATGTCCATTTCTAGGATGATTTGGGAGCCCAAATGGAGAGTCAGTTACAGGTTGTTGAGGTCGTTAGTGATGAAGCAAGTCCTCCAAGGTCTCCTCATGCAGAGATTAGGCCTTTTCCATCCCATCACATCACAGTGAGGGCAACAAAAAGAAATGGAAACAATTTTTGTGGCATTAAGAGAGAGCTCATTTGTGCTGAGATGCCGCAGAAAAATGAGAGGGTTGAAAGGAAGATCAGGCATTTAAGAGAGACTTTCAAGAACTTGTTGCATGCCAAGAATCTATTGAAAGCTTGATGGGCTGAAGATAAGAAAGTCAAACTTAGGATCGTTAGGCCTTTGGTGGCTCATTATAAGTTGGAGTTACACCAAATATATATTAAAATTCCTTTTCTTAATGGGGATGGATGAAGAGGTTTATATGGACCAATTTGAAGGCTTTTTAATTGAAGGAAAGAAGCACATACATAGTGTGTATGTATGGACTAAAAAAAAAGCTTCATGTCTGTGGTATTTTAAGCTTAATAATACCATACTTCTATTGGATTTAAAGATAATATTGTTGATTGGTGTAAATACATGAAGGTTAATGAGAGCAAGATTATTTTTGTAATCGTAGATATTGATGATATTTTATTTGTTAGTAATAATTTTGGTTTATTATTTGAAACCAAGAATTTCTTTCTAAGAACTTTGATACAAAGGATATAGGAGAGGCAACCTATGTGATAGGAATTAAAATATTTCATGATAGATCACAAGCATTTTTAGGGTTGTGTCGGAGAGCTTACATCAATAAAGTTTTAAAAAAATTTAACATGGATAAATATTAAGTAGGAACAATTCCAATTCAGAAAGGGGTTAAATATGGCATTTTTATGCAACGTGCAAAGAATGAATTGGAACAAAAATAAATAAAAAAAATCCTTATGCATCTATTATTGGAGTTTGATATACCTTAAAACTTGTACCAGATCTGACATGAGCTTTAGTATTGAAATGTTGGATAGATATTAAAGTAATACAGGACTAGATTATTGCAAAGCTGCCAAGAAAGTCCTCATGCACTTGTAAGGAATGAAAAACCATATGCTTACTTGTAAGAGGTCAAAGGCTATTCAGACTTAGACTATGTCGGATGTGTCAATATAGATAGGCACATTTGGTTATTTATTTCTATTAATTAGAGGGGCAATTTCGTGAAAAAAGTGTGAAGCAATTTGTCATTGTTGCATCACTAGGGAGGTTGAATTTGTAGCTTACTTTGAGGCTAAAATTCATATGGTTGCGAAATTTTATTTCAGAGTTTCTGACACTATTGACAAATCATTGACAATTTATTATGACAACTCTGCAACAATCATTTTTCAAAAAATAAAAACAAAAAAGACAAGTATTCTAAGATGCTTAACATATAAAAATTAAATATTTTGTCGTCCATGAAAAAAATTAAAAACAGAAAGTCTCAACGTATTAGCACCAACTCATAATCACATATTCTTTAACAAAAGGATTTTGACCATAGATTTTTATTGAGCGATGTTGAAAAGATGGGCATTATATATAGGACATCATGATTGGAATGTATTATGTTCTGTTAAGTTTATTTATTTGATACTCTTGAACTCAATTAAGAGTTTCCAAAGTTTCTTGTTTTCTATACATGATTGAATCAGAATTATGTGAGGAATTAATTGTATTTATTAAGGATATTAAAATTGAACATTTACTGTTCTTTTCATTAATGTCATGATTAAATTGAAAACTAATGTCGTATTACATTGAAAGAAGTATGTAGAGATAATGACATACAACTCTTATTACTCTCATATATTTCTATTTAATCATGATATAACAGTATAGCCAATATAATGAAAAATTTAGAGTAACTTTGTTGTTCGTATTACGTTTATTCTAAATCATTAAAACAAATATATGGTCAAGTGGGAGAATGTTAGTATATTATGACCAATATATATTATATTCTGTTTTATATATTATTTTATCAAATATTAAAATTTACTTAATAGAATAATTAATTATATCAAATATTCAAATTTACTTGATAGGAAGATTAATTATATAATTACGTAAATGCTTACTCAACGATGAGTGTTTTGATGGGAGACACCTTTTAACATTTTATTAAAAGGAGAATGATCTTTTCTCTAACTGTGATATGACATTGAAAATCTCCATCACTGAAAGAGAGAGAGGAAGAGAAACCATTCTTCCTGAAGAAACTTCACATAAAAGAGATTATCATTTTTTAATATTAATCCAAATGATATTACAATGAATGCTATCAAAAATGGTATGTCTTATACCTATATGAAAATTATAAATTTTTAAAATTTGAGAATTATTTATACGAATTTTGGTCATATAATAAATTAAATTTTCTCACTGATATCTCCCCCTTGGTGCAATCATTCAGGACACCAAAGACATTCTTTCTAATGTCCATAGTCTTAATTACCAATATTCAACAATATGCAAATGGTGGGTTCAAATTCGGAATCGCCTCAGATCTGTCCCACTTATAGTTGGTTTTAACAATATAAATAAATTTGAGTCGGATTCTAGATTTTTTATTTTTAGATTCGATCCAATTAAATTTTTTATTTTTTAAAAAAATTATTACATATATTGATATAATTTTTTTTAGAAAAATAGATTTTTTAAAAAAATTTAATAGCATTATTTTAAAAAAATATAATTTTAATATCTTTAAAATTATAAAACAGGTTTAACGGGTCTACCCACCAAATCTAATTTTGAGGCGAATTTGGGTTTGAATTCTTAAAAACTATAGCAGGTCAGATTTCTAATTCAAACAAATCTGATCAAAACTCAATTTTCTTAGCTGAAAAGGCATTAGTTTTTGTGGATGTAGATGAATCTATTTCCTCTTAATTGTCAAACTTTGTACAAGCTGATGTTTGATGTTTGTCTTTGAATGAAATGATATCCATCGTTCTTTTCTTCAAAAGAAAAATAAAATATGGAACAAACCCATAAATCAATACATACGTTTCATAATCATATTCACACAATTTTATTTTTTTGGTATTTTTTCATCAAAACTAAACAGAGAAAAATATTTTATACTATTTTTTTTAATTAGAATTATATATCCGAAATGACCTTACTGAATTTCTAGGGTTCTATGGATAAATGTGCAGTGCAGGTCCAACCCTTGTTATAAATTTATTGCGCCAAATTAGGATATATAGTATAAATATTTAAGTATAAGCAATAATTACGTGTCTATTTGAAATAAACTATTATAAAATTAAACAAATTTTTAACATAACTTGACTCTAAACTTTATAACTCTATAGTTTTAAATGTTCAATTTTATGTGTGAGCTTTATCAATATTGATGTGTGCAAGAATTAGCATGACCCAAGAACCATAAAATTAATCATGTAATCCCTCGACATTTATCCAATCAGTCTGCCAAACAAGGGGTTAGAGGTGTTGGGAGTCCCCAATGAATTATGATGTTTAAATTAATAAGTGATCGGAAAGAGTGATAAAAAAAATAAAATATTATATATAAAAGCATGTAATAAAATGTACCTTCAAAATGATGAAAGCCTTATATGGTAACACGATACTAGCCAATAGAATTAAAATAAGATTTAACTACCTTATTTAAATAATCCTCATCGAATAAATCGACTGTGAATTAAGGAGAGTTTAGATAAGACAAAATCTCATTTCTTTATATAAGGCTTAACATAATGAGGGGAGGACTCTCTTCAAAGAGTATAATTGGTTTTCAAATAATCTGCTGAAGATGATCTGAGTTCAAAATTGTCGGTCATTATAGAGTCTTTTGGGCTAAGTAAAATCATCAATTTGGCTATTATCTCAATAAGGCCAGAAAGAGAAACACAGTAACCCTGTGGGCCTGGTTCATAACAAGCTCACGCATCAAACCCAACTATTTATATTCAAGTCCAGATCAACCGAGGTGAATACCAATTAAATTAGATTTAGATCACATAATATGAATTCATAAATAATAAAGAGTATCAAGATATAAAAACATATAAAACTTCATAATCATTAGAAAAATAAGGTAGTTTATTAGTGAGTGACCCGATATTTATTATGCACGATTGATGTTGCATCCATTTATAGAGGGTCCATTATAACCACCCAACATGCTGAGTATTTAAGAAATCGAAAAGAATAATTGATATAGGAAAGCAAACCGTAATCATCTTTAAAGATTGATGATCTTTGTAGTGCCGTGACCCAAATCATTAATATCCCACACACCATGTGATACTCTTTAATACCACTTATAATAAAAGTTTATTAATTCAACCTTGTAATTAAAAAAAGATTTGTCTAGAATTAAATAATTATAGCTATAATTTTAAATTTTTATAGTAGTAGTCTAAATACGGTATTTCAATTGTAGCTTACAGATTATACCTGAGTTTTTACTATAAAAATATTATTATCACAGAAAAATTAATAATGTCAGAACACGAATACATTTGATGGAGACATCCCGACATAGAAGGTACTTAAAAAGACCTATAAATATCCATCTACTTTGATGCGCATCTATATTGTGCAATATCAATGCTACATGTCAATTTTACATCAAGACAGGCAAATCCCCACAATGAATGAGTGGCCCAAAGGGAAATTAAAACTGAAATCAGCTTCAAGATGACGATTGTACACCTTTCAAAATTACCATTCATTCACTCCAAGGATCTGAAAAATCTTGCCAACAAGATCTTGGCTATGGGTAAGATTGAGATGGTAAAACTCTTCAAAAAAAATTGAATTTTAATTCCACTTATGTAACTCTATTTGTCTTATTTCGAAAAAAAAAAATATCTTAAAATCTTCATTGATTGCATCTCAACACAACTGATTATTTTTGTTAAAAAAATAAAATCTTGAAATCTTGTTGTCTCTAACTTATTGAAATTTATACATGCACAAAATCTTGATCAAATTCATCTAAAATTATCTATTTTAGATGTCGGCTCATGCTCTAAGATTTGCAAGAATTAGTTACCTAATCAAGTTAGGAGAATTTTGAGAACATTTCTATTAAATTTAGTTTTATTTTCCCTTTTAAGGATGGTATTTTGTAGAGTCTATACAATTGATTGGCACAACTATCATTACAAACACCTTTTGATGATCGATTGGATTGCAATTTTGATATTTTCGATCTTTAGTATTTTAGTTCTAGATTTACATTAGGTTAGGTTAGTTTAGTTTTAAGTTTAACAACTAAATAAATTATTTATATAAATTGAATAAAAGCTAATTTTTTTACTAGTTCAAACACAAAGTCTTGTAATTGTAAAATTTTGGCCACTTTTGTCATTTTCTTGTTCTTCATCATGGACCATATAGATGAAAAGGTACGTTGCAAAGGATAATTTAGATGGACCTCCTAAATTCCATTCAGGTTTTTGACAATAAATGATGATATCAACAAAAATAAAAATAAAAAATTATAAATTTGCTCTTGTGTTGACTAATTTAAAGGTTTGACAATTTTTTGAACCAAATTATCCTTAGGGATAATTATATAAACCTCCTCTTCGGTATGATCTAAATATAATGTAGATCCCTTCAGATTTTTGAGACTACATCCATCCCCTAATATTTGTTGTCATCTTACACACAATTCCAACTGTTTATTATATTCTCAATATCATTATTTGAAGAAAATTACAAGTTTTAAATCCCCTTGTGTTTGTCTAAATTATAAAAACAGCCCCTGGAGTTTCTCATATTTACACAAAATCCTTCTAAAATTTATTACATTCTGTAATATAATAAGTACATTATGAGTAACTCTAACTAAAATTAATAGAGTTTAAAAATTAAATACTCATATCTGTTATATTTTGTTTTTCAATTGCATATCTCCTATTTTTATTTTTATTTTTATTTTTAACATAGCACTGTTGTTGCCACCATCAGTGAGTAATTAGTCAACTACTTATATCCAAAAATCCCACTTTTAGAAATTTATTTGAATTTTTTAAATTTGACAGTGACCATAATATTTGCGAGTGAGAAAAGATAATGGGTGAAATCTATATTTAAATTTAAATATAGTGTTATTGACCTATGAATTCAGATTTTTATTTTGGTTTATGGTTAAAAATATCTTTAAATATTCAGAATATTTTATTACTTTATTAAAATAAATAGTAAGAGGTCTAGGTGGTAAATTGAAAAAAATAAAAATAAAATATAATCGTAATTGACAAACTTATGGAAGGTTTCTGTAATTTGCACGAACCTGAAGAAATATTTGTATAATTTCTAATGAAGGACAAAAAGGCCATTTCATCAAAGAAAATAGGGCTTGCTAACGACTGTTGTATCAATAGAGGTAGGTGTAATTTTGAAAAGCTGGCGAAATCTACCTATATTTTGATCAAAAGGGAAATTTTTTGTAATTATTCCTATTCCAAAAAAACAATATCATTTGATCTTATATGTGCTTTTGAATAGGAAAAGGCCAAAGGAGATTACCACAGATGTAAAGTAGTAAAGTTGACATTCAAAATTTTGCGATTTTGGGTTTTTCGAATCCCACAATATCTGTGACAATTTATCTAATTATAGTAGTTAGATATGAATAATTGACACTTGTAAATTATTAAATTAATTCATATTTGATTTCTCACTAAAAAACATCATATTCCTTTAAATAATTCTCTCAAAAACACATTGCTATAATCTCATGAAATTCCTTAATTTACTCTTTGAGTCTTGATAGAATCTATCTTATGCTTCCCTTCTTTTCTTCTTCTTATTCTTCTTCCACCTTTACAACTTTCCCTTTCCAAAAGAGGGGACAAACAAAGATACCAAATCACGTATAGAAAATGCACAAACCAAAAGAATAACATCATTTTATAAATTAAGATATCAAAAAATAATTGAGCATAGTTAAGATATCTTAATTAAAACACATTTTAATGACAAGAAATCATTATTAAATTAAATTAATATCCACACCTTGAGAGAATTCAAACTCCAAATTTTATACTTATAAAATGTAAAAAAACTTCAACTTTACCACTTAACTATACCTAATTATTAGGATCATAAGAATCAAAAGTCAGAATTAGATTGCAAATGAAATTATATTCTATGCTTATAAAGTGTGAATGGGGCATGCATGTATATGACGAGTAGTCTTAGCACCCACATTTCCAGGCTGTAGTTTAGGTGGTACCTGGCTGTCTTGTCTCTCCATAAATTCAAGTCCTCAAATCTTCTTGTCCATTTTGTAGGGGGGGGGGGGGGGGAATATTATTATTAACAAGTTAAATAAAAATTAAAAACAAATTATTTAATTTTGAATAGAATATTTGATTATGATCATGTAAAGAGTCAAATTATTTCTATCATCTTTCCAACAATACACCATCACATGTGAACTCATCAATGCAAACAAAATCACCAATTTCATGGTATCAAAAAATAATTCTCTTAAAGATAGATATCGAGAACAAACCGATAAACCTATCGTGCCCGAATTAAATGTCTAATTGGTGTTGTTTCTAGAATTGAATGTTTAATTTATTTATAAAATAGTTCAAAACAGCGCTCTTATGACAACAAAATTGTACATCAACAAAAAGAAATTTCGACCGTTTTTGTTCTGTAGTAAATATAGTAAATTAAAGCAGTAACAAATAGGACTAATTTATGAAAAGGTTGATAGGCACACACATAATTCATTCTAGCAAATAACAAACAAATCATCAAATATTAAACCAAATTCTACACAAAACTAAGAAACACAAACAAGAAATTGGAAGCAATTAGAGGAAATATGAGTGAATTATTATTCACAAAAAAAAAAATTGTACACATAACAAAGCACCAACATAAACAACACAATGGCAATATCTTCCTCGTTAATTACTCGTATACCAAACACCCCCTCTCCATATAATAATAATAATAATAATAAAAATTTTAAAGTAGAAAAATATATAATAAAAATAGAATATTAGCATTACTGGAGAAATGATTTTCCTTTTTTTCAGCTCCGGCAACGAGTGATGGCGCTGCAGCCGCGGCTGTACGGATTGGCCTGCGCGCCGGGGCGGCAGTTGTAGTAAGACGCGCCGCGCCGCGAGCAGGGGACGCTGTTCCTCTGCAGAGCTCCGTAGCTGATGTAGCGGCGGGTCGCTAAGATGCGCCGGTTGGACTCCGAATCGAGCTCGAATTCCTCGTCCTCGTTCTCCAGGCACTCGGCCACGGTCCCCCTGCAGCCGGATCTCACCGACGGCATCATCCATCCCACCGCCGCGGCGTCGTGGTCCCCACCAGCCGACGCTTGGGAGAGGTAAATGGATGCGATTAAGCAGAGTGTCAACAGCATTTTCCAGGCGCCTGCCATTCCCAGAAGCTGGCGGTCAGTTCTCTGCACTGATTTCTGCGAGATTCTTCTTATTAATGGAGTTTTTAGCAACTAGGTTTCTCTCTTTCTAGCTGTTGGGTTTGGAGGAGAGAAGAACGAACAGCAAAAGCAAGTCGGTTGAATTTTATATATGTGGGAACAAAAAAGATAAAAAACAAAGGAAAAAGAAAAGAGGGCTTAATAATTGAGGCGAATGGCTTTTGTGTGTACTACGATAATGCCACAGGAAAATTGAAGTTTGGTTGTTTATTTATAGCTGCCCACTGCTTTTCCTTTATTTATTTATTTTTCTTTTTTCGCCTTTTCCTTTTTTTAAAAAAAAAAAATATTTATGACAATTTTGAGCATATCCACTACCACTACTAGTGAAAATGACCGTTGAGGGGTCAGCCAGTGAGCGTTTGAGTTTTTTAAGCTCCTCCTCGTTTTCAAATTAAATTATATACACCCTTTCTCCCCAGTGCTTATGATGTCGGTTGTTCTGAATTTTCACCCAAGCTAGGTGAAGGTTTTGGTACAAATTGGAATAACATGTACTTAGACTAATTGAGTTGTTATTCGTTAAAAATTTTAAGTACTTGAATCAAATCAAATTTGAGAAATAACTAAAATTATCAATATAAGATTTAAAATTATATTGCCCTTTTATTATAATAATTAAATTCTATTTATATATATAGATCAGGTGTGAAACATATGAATTTATGACAGATAGTATTATCTCGACATTTTGTTGTTGAACACATGTTACGATATCATTAGTGATTAATCACGTCAATCCATGTCCCTGAGTAGCTAAAGGAAGGGAAATCAACCGAGACCCCGTTGGTTTGGGTAATGAGCCTTATTGCAAGTGTGTGAATTTTGCCCAAATAAATAAATACTAATAAGTATCACAGGGTAAAATGGTAAAAACATATCTTTTGTATATCAATGTCATTGTTAGTCAACTCAAAATTTTAAATTAAAATTAAAAATTAAAAAAATATAGGATTTTATACTATTTTTTTTAAAATATTATAAATTAATGGTATCATATTATTATTTTTAAGTGAGATTTTTTTAAGAAAAAAATTATGTATTAAGAAATAAAATTTTATTTCAGGGTGTTATAAAAAGAAAATAAAAGTAATAAATTTAGGAATAGAGTAGACTAATATGTATGATAATTTCGAACTACTTTGTATTGTCATTAGTTATAGTATTGAAATATGCACTTATTAAGTTTTTGCATTAATTAAGTGTAAAATGAAAGGGACTGAACTAAATTTTGATATTGTTGTTTATTTAGGGCAAGTGAACAATAAAGAGACAACAATAATTTTATTCAATCTGTTTTATGGGAAAGGAAACATCTTTTACTAGTATCATGCAGTGCTCCATAGTGTGAAAACATTTGAATTTGATTCTTCCCTAGTAACCACCAACCACATGATGAGAATTTTCGGAGGCAGAACTCAAATTACGAATTATCACAAATTTGATCAAAATATATCGAATTGGTAAAGTGACACACACTCACGCGCCCGTGTGTGTGTGTGTGTGTGTATATATATATATATATATATATATAATATATATATATATATATATATAAATGCGGTAAAAATAGTTTTATATACCAAGTGCAGCTTTTCCCTCAAGGTTTAATTTTGAGCAACTCCTATTCATCAAATTGTGTAAAGTAAAAAGAAAAAGGCATATAGGTCTTAGAGGAAACTATTCGTAAGTCAATCCTAAAATGTTTAAAATATTCCTACTTCCTTCCTATGGGGTCTAAAGTCACCTTAATCACCGTCGCATATTTTGCCGTTGATCATTCCTGCATATATACATTTCCACACAAAATTTATAATTTTCTCTTCTTTAATTCTATATGAATCTAGATAATTTTTTAACCATGGAAGTTCGTTATTTTTAAATAAGCAATAATTATTTAAATAAATTAAAATATTAATCAATGATTAATTTTAATACAATTTTACTAACCAATTATTACAATGAATAAAAAAACTGTCAATGTTGACTTCAATATAGAATGGGACACATACCCATACATTGACAGAATTTTGTCATTTAATGTATTATTTTTTACTAACCTTATTTCAAGTTTCAATTCACGATTTGGGAAACAAGGTTGTTTGATTATAGATGAATAGATTTCATCATAAATAAATCTAATTTTATATCACTTTCTAATTTAGTTTTTTTGCATGATAAGACAAAATATAATGCAAAAAGATTATTAAATTAATCTTTTTTCTTTTTAAAAGAAGCTACTGATTAGTTATTAATTATCTTTTACGTGACTCAAATCCATTATCAACAATATTCAAAATTTACTAACAAACTACTTTAACTTGTTCTGTTTTTTTTAAATCATATCAATAATAACGATAAGAACTTAGGGCAAATTTTTAAAGTGAATCTACTGACATTGATTTTTTTTAAAATTTGCTCCAATTAAAGGACTCAATTAATTAATCAGTTAAACTAGGAAATAAACTGATCAAGAACCCAATTTAGGGGGGAAATAAAATCGGGCCCTTAACGTGGAACTAATTTTAGGACAAATCACACTTTTAACGACAAACTAATTTCAGGATTTTCCTATTAACACCAAAGAAACATGTACATAGCTCATACTATTGAGTCTATGAATCACCTGAGATAGATATGTGACATCCATAACAAAATGCACAGGAACGACTACACACACACACACACACACACACACACACACACACACGGAGTCGGTAGAGGACTAGATTTGATAGTCTCCTCAATTTGTCTATAATTGGAATTTGATCTTTAAAATTTGAAATTATTATTCTTATAAATCAAAATATCTGGATATTTAACTCCAGTACTATATATATATATGTGTGTATATATATATTTCTCCCTGCATGTATTGTGTGTGGGTGATAGAGTGTGCGTGTACGTGGGTGTTGGGGGGTGTTGGGGTGGTAGTATTAAAAAGTTCTAAATGGCTATTAATATCTTGCTTTTTACTAGGGTGAGATTGCTTTCATGTTTGGTGATAATAAATTGGGCTCCTTCAATTACTCTCCAACAAAAATTTATGAAAAAGCAAGCACCTGATGTATTCATCACTTTATTGTGGGTCACGGGCTTAACTCTTAAGTCAGCGCCACCACCTTTAAATTTTAAATTTTATTTTAAAAATAAATTAATATTTGAATAAAATAAAATTACAAATATTAATATAAATTTTATAATTAACATGGTCGATAGAAACTTCTTAGGATTTTAAAAATAATTTAGGATTTTTTTTAACAGACTTCTTATTTTGGATTCATGTAAGTTCTTCTTTCAAAAATTTTATCAAATTTTTTTGAACAATTTATACACTTTAAAATATTTTATAAGATGTTTTAAAAACTTATAAACTCGTTCACATGCTCTCTCTTAATATTATATATCAAAGAAAAATAAAAAAATGATAAAAATTTAGTCGGTGGTATATAATATTTTCCTATTTTCCTACACTGCAAACTGTTAAAACTTGCATCATTTTCCTAAATTGTAGGCAAGAAATATTTGATTGTATTCACAGTTATATCTCATATTAGCAATCTAATTGTTGCAGTTTGCAAGCACAATCACTACATATAATAATTATTTAAGAAACCAAAGTCAGTCTTAGACAAAGAGAGAAAAATCATAATATCCACAATAGATAATCTTTTGTTTTTCTTTTATTTTAATTTAATTTTAATCTTTTGTTGTCCTACATGAGCGAAAGAATATATGCAAAGATTACTGGAGCTGGTATTGCATAGTGATGATACTGCAATGTGTTTCATCAATTATATAACTTCAATCAACCAGCTGTAAAATATTAATATCAATATTTTTATAATTGAATTCACAATCACATTAATCCTATCGTAGATCAACGGATCAATCGTTAGTTCGACCGATTTAATAAAAATTAATTATATTTTTTATTATATTATATAAAATAATAATTTAATAGATAAATTGTTATGTATTAAATTATAAAGATAAAAATAAATAAATAACCAACTAAAAATATATTTAGTAAAGTCTAAAGTTCAAATATCCACGTACATATAATTAAATCAAATTTAATTTTTTTCAAAAAAATAATATATAAAAAAAAAACAGAACAAAACCGATTTTAATCTTTTTTTTGACCGATTCAAGATGCTTTTCAATTTTTTAGAGTCAATTGGTTCGGATCATTGGTTGCTGATAGTTGATTCAACTAATCCCATCTAATTATGAAAACCATGGTTAATAGTTCAAATTAATTTGAATAAAAAAGACGAAATTATTGCAAAGCAAGTGCTAGAGCCTAGAAGAGAATGTGTAGCCAACCTTTTGCTTACTCTTGTAAAAATTTCTCAATGTATTCATAATGGAATCTTAAAAGAATAAATTACACCTTGTTTTGTATCCAATTTAATGTTGAAATCATTAAATACAAGTTTAATAAATAAGGGGATATTATGGAGATTCCATACAGCAAAGATAAAAATATCACGTCACATGTTTATTTGGTCCATTTTCAGTAAAAATATTATTATTTTTTTATTTTTGTATATATATTCATCAATTTCAAACTTAAACACCTATTTAATCAAAGTGAGACCCAAATTATTATTTTTTGATATAATATTTTACTAATTTTAAAATATTGAAAATTCACTAACTAATTAAATAATAGTTTCTATAGAACTTATAACCAATTAGATAATAATTTCTCAATTTAATATAATTTGACTGGTGATATATAAAAAAAATAATTAGACTCATTAATTATTATTTTTATAAAATTAATAGCAAAAATAAAAATACATTTAAAATTATTAAAAATAAAAAAACCAAAAAGACAAAAAAAAAAAAAAAAAAAAGAGTCCTAAGTACCACTGCCTTGAGAAAAATTAAAAAGAAAAAAAAAAGAGAGATATATCGTGATTTAATAAAAAGTCCTTTAACGGCGTCAGGTTCCAGAAGACGGAATATAGTAAGAGATTTAAAGAAGAACGGGGTGGGGCCTAAATTCGGTGTCAGCGCGTAGCCGGCTTATAACTTTCCCAACAACAGCTGTATCTTCCTGTGACTATGACTTGTCAAATATTAGTCACCACCTTATTATATTTTATTTTTAATCTCAAATTCATTGTCTTTTTCAATTAGAAAATATGAACCCTTTTAGGGAAAAAAATGGAAATTTGCACCCACACAAAATTACAAAAATTTTCTCAATCATTTGATTATCATTTTATCAACTTTAGTGTAGAATTTTGATTGGATTAAAAAAAAAGAGGGTATCTTCCATGGATAGAATGTAACCTCCTTTTTTTCTTTTTTTCTGGGCAGAAAAATAATAATTGAAATTCTTGTGATATAAAAATATATTTGGATTCCATCAAATGAACTTCAAATTCCTTTTATTGTTGGATAAATTTTGAAATTCAACTTGAGTTCGAATAATAAATTTAAAAATAATTAAATATATAATAAAAAATTAAATTATTCAAACTCATCACACATTAAATTTACTTTAAAAGTCATTCAAGTATGATTAGTTAAATAATCAAATTTAATATAAATATAATTGTAAAACTTATAAAAATTTAAACTTAAACAATATAATGTTTAACTTAACCCGACTCATTTTATAAACGTGGTTGTTTTATAGATCTTCTAGTTATCTTCAAAGTCTTAACAAAATTTAGGAACTTATGTGGAATGATCGTCTGCATATATTGCAATCTATACATCACACAAGCACAAGTAAATATATTATATATATCTGCGGGTGAAATAAGTCGGTGTTTAGATGCATAGAACCGATCAATTTATTAATCTAGAAGAAAAAAAATAAAAAAATAAAGGAAGAATCATGATCCTTACCTTGTAAAAAGGTGCTAGTAAACTACTCAAAGCAAAAAAAAAAAAAAAAAGTACTACTAATTATATACAATCACAACTATTATCTATTTAAAAAATTATATTTTATGCTCAAACATAAATAAAGAGTAAATTCGACCTGCCAAGTCTATACATTTTGATATTCCTATGAACTTTTCCATGAAGATCCTCTATATGAAATGGCCTCTTAGATCACATGATTGGTTAGCAACCCAATCCCAAGCCCTGTTACTTTCCCTCAATATATGTGAAATTTAGTCCATACCCATACATAGGAAACAACAGTGGGACAAAATTCTGTATGGATAACATGTTTCAACTTTGTATTTTTCCCTCTTTTGGCTCTATATTCCACATGCAATTCATCCGACTTTAGCAGGTTAAGGGACTTTGATGTAACTCGACTTTAGCAGGTTAAGGGACTTTGATGTAACTCGTGTTCGAGAACTTACCTGATTACATGATAGGTTGGGTTGGAATGATACAAACTTAAATCAACTTGCACCCAAGATATATTAGTTTTGAAAGGGTGATTTTCAGTTAAAATCCTACTATATTTAAGTTAGATTGGACTCGAAAAAGGATAAAGAGTTAAATAGTAAAAATATCAAGAAAAGATAAAGGGTTAAATATTAAAAATAAAAGTTAAAGATTAAAATTCACATTACCCTTCTACTGTAATAGTGAGAGTGTTTAGGCGTTGATCATATATGAGACACGTGAATCTTGGACATATGTTGATATCTCAACTATTTATCATTGAATACATGTCTCACAATTAGTAGTAAATGAT
Organism: Paulownia fortunei; assembly: GCA_019321725.1. Classification (NCBI taxonomy): domain Eukaryota; kingdom Viridiplantae; phylum Streptophyta; class Magnoliopsida; order Lamiales; family Paulowniaceae; genus Paulownia; species Paulownia fortunei. The sequence goes on from CM033108.1 coordinate 7,490,950, forward strand.
CCCGCATCTTGAAATCGGGTCGGATCACGACCTAGATATAAAATACATGGACCTTGTCCTGTTGGGTGAATATAATTAAGTACAAAGGGTAAAACACATCATTTATACATCATTACCTCCCCAACTAGTAGGAGTCATTTATGAGTCTCATCAACTATCGATTAGACTCCCCAGAGATCCAGTACGTACATGTGTCTTACATCTTTTCCCATGCATCACAAGATTTTGTCATTTCAAATTCTAACTCACACTATAAATAGGCTTGCCTTTCCAACATTCTTACTTTTCCTCCATCGATGTTTACCAGACAGATAGATAGCCTTCATAAGTTCGAATCATCCTCACTCCTAAGCAAGTGATTCCATCCATCTTTAAGTGTTTGTGTCTTCTTACTCTTACTAGGTCAGTCCCCCTTTTCTGTTGTGTAGTTCTCTTGTTTTCTTTTCATTTCAAATATTATGGCTTCTCAATCTTCCACAGAGATTCTCAAAATCAATCAAATAGATTTAGCGATCTTGAACTAGGTTTTAGTTCTGAGTCAAATGTTCATTCTCCCATTAAAAAAATCATTCTTCCGAAAGAACTACAAATCCTTCAAAGAAAACCCAGCACCTCTCGTGCCAAAGGTAAAGAAAAAAATCAGAGTTCGTGCCTCTGATCAACTGATTATAACCCTGGAGAGGTTAAGTTAATGTCATGCGACCCTTCTGATCCTTGGTTAATGATTGTCTCCATTATAAAAGAGAGTGAGATTACATCCATTAGGCGTTGTTTCTTCATTTCCACTTCTTACATAATAGTCATCTCTATTATTTAATGACAGGATGGACAATCCTCATGTTGGATATCAGACCTTCTATCTTGCATCTTTAAAAATAGGCCTGAGCTTTTCTTTAACCGGCGAAGCAGTTAACATAGTTAATAATCTAGGCATATGCATGACTCAACTAGTTCCCAATTCAATTCATCAGATCTTAATCTTTATCATAATCATGAAATATTTCAATGTTGCTCCATCTTTCAAACACTTATGGTCCTTATTCTCTATTACTACTTCAAGATATACCAGTGACAAGGGATTCTTTTTATCTTTCCCATTGCCTTAATTGCAAATTCATCGATGAGCTTCCATCCTCTTTAAGCTCTTGGAATAATAAATTTATCTATCTCAAAACTCCTCATGACCAACCTTGGAGAGTTTGTAAGGCTTGGAAACCATCACGACCTACTCCTCGCAATTTAGGTTGTCCTGATTGGGATAAAGTATTCATTCCTAAGATGCTAACTATTTGTTGGTACATCTCAAAATGCATACTTGAAGAAAATGTCCTAAAATTAGCAGGTTTATCTTAAGCTCCCATTATTCTAGAAAGGACTTTAGGTCACCTGACCCTTTATCTCTTTGCCACTTATTCTTTTTTTTTTATATAAGTCATTGACAAGAACTCATTTGCTGTTTATCTTTTTAGAGATGGCAGCTCGTTCAACGTATATGCTAAAGAAGATGCTCGAAGAAAAGGATAATTTACTCGCGATGGATCCTCCTATGACTACTATGCCTACCAATCCAAGTACTTTCTCTCCTGTTCGTAGGCCTACTTGTTCCTGAACTTCTCCTTTTGATGCTGAAGCTCATGAAAGGCTTTGAACTTTACCCAATGAAATTGAAGAAAAATCATCAAATCAAGTTATGAAGGGTAGTGTTGAGATTGAGATCACGTTGACAGTGAAGTCAAGGAGTTTTCGATCAAGTTCAGATGGGAGAGGCGGATATTGTGATAATTCTGACCAAAGCTCCTCAATATAAATGTAAGCAACATGACAAGAGCAAAAAAAAGGTAAGTCTAAACCCAATCATGCTAAAGGGCCTAAACATCAAACTACTCTCCATGCTTCTACAGAGGATCAAGAGAGTGATTATGAGCAAACCCCAGAAGATTTCCGTATTGAGAAACAACCTCATATTAGGACTTCAAAAAATAAAGATCCAGCTAGTGGGAGTGTGCCTCATATTCGGACTCCGTTTAAAATATTTGGTATTCCTTTTCCTCCCCAACAAATGACCATTGATGAGGCGGAGATAAGGGAAAGTTTTTGGATAACACTCATTCTATGTTCCAAACTATGAACTGTCAAATCTATCTTGAATGTTACTCTGGTATATCGTACATTCCATCTTTACCTACAAACTTCGAGAAAGCAAATATTTTCTCTTCTTTGCTTGTTGGTGAGTTCTTCGAACTTTATAAAGCTTGCTAATTTCCTGAAGTTCAATACCAATTGACGAAGGTGCCTATGGTTAGATCAGAAGAGCATATTGCTCATTCTATTATGCAAGTGACAGCTTGAATTCTAACAACATACTAACTTTGTTAATTTCCATGCTCTATATCTAATTTCTTATCTTACATTTTTCTTTTACTTTCACATAGATGTGCTCATTGGGGTGCCAACTTGCTATCTATTGTGGCAATGTGAGTTTATTTTCTTTGAGAAAAAATGGACCTCTTCAAATGAAGAGGTTCAAACTTTGAAAGAAAAATTGAAGAATTTCAAAAAGAAAGAAGCGTAGTTGGAGGAAAGCATTAGGGCCAAGTATGAATCTCAAATAGTCGAGCAAGATCATAGGATTTTTGAACTCGGGCAATCTAGAAGTGCCTTGAACAAGACTTTAGCCACCGAGATCGTCCTTTACAAGGGAACCAAAGCTGCACTGATTGAGAAAACATCTGTATATGAGAAAACTAAAGCCAAGGCTCTAATAGACCATAAAAGGCTTTCGACATAGGTAGACTAGTTGGAAAATAAGAGTATGAGACTTCTGATGAACTCGAGGAGCATTTAAAAAAGACAAGAATGAATGGCATTTGCAATTTTCTGCAATTTGCTTCATTGTTAGAAGCTTTTGTTGAGAAAGGTGTTGTTTATGATACACAAGCTTTGTTAAGTATCAGAAACAACTGGTCAAGCTGTGCGGCTTTGCTGAAGGACTTGATTTGACCAAACTTGATCCCTTTAAAGATGCTAGTATGGAGGTCCCCCAGATAGCAGTATAGACTACTTCTGCTCCTCCCTACGAGTTTGCCTCTTTGCTTGAAGAAATAAGAAAGAACGAAGCTAATGTGGATGCCTCAAACTCTAATTCGGACGTTATCCCCAAGGACCATTGAACAAGCACTTATGTAGTTTTTTTTTCTTGCAATCTAAGTAAGCACTTTTCAATTAATCAAAACATAATTAGTATTTACCTATAAATTGCTTTCCATCTCAAATCATTTAAATCAAGTGTCTGTTTTAAAGATTCTATATCGACTTTTGTACTTGTGGTGTCCTAATTAGATCTTACGTATTTTGAATCTTACCAAGCCATTATTGAGCAAGATCCTTTTCTTTTGGACCTTGAGTTGTAATGTTTTTTTCAACTCTTGTTCACGGGGATCTATGCTTTGATACTATTCTTGTAATGTCTTGTTCAGACTTTGTGTGCATGAGATTTTGTTAAGATCTTGTTCGCATGAGATCTTGCTTAGATCTTGTTTGTTTAAGATCTTATTCAGACATTGTTTGCTTAAAATCTTGTTCAGATATTCATTAAGATGATATAATGGAAAAGGAAAGACAAACAATAAACATAATGATCAACAACTTAAGCGTAAAAATTCCTTAAATTTTGGATGTTCCATGGTTATAGCTCTTTCCCATGCAGGTTATGCAGACGATAAGACCCATGATTTGAAATCTTTACTACTTTATAAGGTCCTTCCCAATTTGGATCAAGTTTGCCCACATATTTTGAGACTTCAACCTTTTTCAGAACTAGATGACCAACCTAAAAATGCAAACTCTTGCCTTCTTGTTATATTCTCCTACCATTTTATTTTTGCTGCTAAGGTCTGCAACCGAGCTCGTTCCCTTTTTTTCTTTATAACCTCTAGATCAAATTTTCTTTCTTCCTTATTCTGTTTTGGATTAGAGTGCATAACCCTGATCTTAGGTTCCTTGATCTCGATCGGGAGTACTACTTTAGTCCTATAAACCAAAAAAAGGGGTTTCGTATGTTGTGTTTTGAGGGCTGTTCTATATGCCTATAACATCCTAGTAGTTTTTCAGCCCATTATGTATTGCTTTGATCTAACCTTGTCTTCAAGTGCTGAAGTAGGATCTTATTTATAATTTTTGTCTGCCCATTGGCTTGTAGGAGACACCCAAATACAATTTTGTTGGATTTTCATCTCTTTACATAATGTTACTCTCTTCATCTCCCTCGGGTTAGACACTTAGACCCTAATCTTTTGGTTGTTCACGTCTGCCATTGCACTTGTAAAGTGAGCAAGTGAGTCAGCTCTTTTATTCTCAGATCTTGGGATTTGGTATAACTAAAATTTCTCAAACTGTATGATATAAGCTGTTTCGCCCTCTATAAGTACACGACCATAATTTCTCTTTAGCTTTATATGAGCCCTCTATTTTCATTGCCACCAATTGAGAGTCAGCATAGACCATAACCTGTATAGCTTTAATCTTTAATTCTAATTTTATTCTTGTAATCAAAGCTTCGTTATTAGTGATCTCAAACTCCAACTTTAATGCTTGCTAGATCACTATACCATTTGGAATTTGCAAAAATATTACTGCAACCCCATATTGAGCATTTGATGATCTATCTACATGCAACATCTAAACTTCATTAGCTACTTCCTCTGTTGAGAAGTTGATTTTGACTATGAAATTTGCCAAGATTTGTGCCTTTATAGATGCTTTACTTTTGTAGTCGATGTTGAACTTCCCCAACTCTACTGATTACTTCATCAATCGATTTGAGAGTTCAGATCTAGTCAGAACCTGCTTTAGAGGTTGGTTTATGAGTACCATCTTATGTGATTGGATATAAGGTCACAACTTCCTAGCTGTTAATATCAGGTCTAGGGCCAATGACAACTTCTCAATCTCCATATACTTTATTTCTACTCCCTGTAACATCTTACTGACATAATAAAATAGTTTGTGTAAGGGTCAACTTCTTGTATCAAAACAGAACTAGTAGTATTTCAAGAGACCGCTAAATAAAGAAATGGGGGTTATGGGTTTAGCCTATAGAGAAGGCGAAGTCAAAGAAGCCTTAAGATATGTAAAGTCCTATTTGCACTCATCTGTCTATTGAATTTTTTTTAACATTTTGGAATACTATAAAAAAGGAAAGATTCTTACCTGTTGGCTAGGATACGAATTGATTTAATGAAGCTAATCGCCCAGTTAATTTCTACACATCCTTAATCGACTTTGGAGAGGTCATTTCCAATACTGCCTTATTTTTCTTAGGATTCGCTTCAATCCCCTTTCAACATTGAAAACCAAAATCTTTCCACCTTAAACCCCGAACATGTATTTATTCGGGTCCAACTTCATCCTGTACTCTATCATGATGTTAAAAGCTTGTTGTAAATACTGAAGGTGATCCTCTTCCTCAACACTCTTAACTAGCATGTCATCAATATACTCTTCCATAATTTTCCCTATCTATTCTTTAAAAACTTGGTTTACCAACCTTTGAATGTAGCTCCTATATTCTTCAAATCGAAAATTGAATTATGGTACAATAACAAATATCATTCTCTATAACAAAATAAGTTTAATCTCGTTCCTCTTCTTCCGCTATATTTATCTGATGGTACCCTTCATATGCATCCATCATACTTATTAAAGCACAATCGATGGTCGAATCGACCAAAATATCAATACGAGGCATAGGGTAAGGATCCTTTAAGCATGCCTTGTTTAGATCAATAAAGTCTGTACACATTCTCCACTTATCTAGAGTCTTTGGGACCACCACCACATTCAACAACCGTTCAGTGAATTAGATTTCTACTACATAACTAGCTTCGAGTGGCTTGTTCACTTCTTCTTTTATAATCCTGTTCCATTCTGCCCCCAAACTCCTCTTCTTCTATTTCATGGGTTTAACAGATGTACCGATGTTAAGCCGATATACAATAATTTTTGGGTCAAATCCCCCAAAGTCAGATAGTTTCCATACGAATACATTCATGTTTATCCTTAAGAACTTTACAACTTACACTTCTAAGTTAGGGCTCATTTGATAACAGATCCGAGTGTACTTCTCTGGATCACCTAGGTGGAGTTCCACTTTCTTATATTCTTCAAAAGGCTCTATTGTTAATTCTTCATAATCTCCTTTGACTCGTTTAGCTTATGGGCACTTTTCCACTTCAACGATCATATGTTCCATTGAGCTTTTCATGAACCTAGATGGTTATTTGATCCTCTTTTTTAATGATAAATTATAACATTCCCTTGTACTCCTGAGATCACACAACTTCTCCAATTCCACTTTTGGTCAGAAACTTCATCTTCATATGATAAGTTGAAACGACCTCTTGAAATTGATTCAGTGTTGGCACCCCAAAATCACATTTTATGCAAATAGAGCATCAACTACCAAGTATTTTATGATAACCATTTTTCTACATGCCTCGGTGCCCATGGAAGTGGACATATCACTTATTTAAGTAAGGATGGAGGAAACACCATATAGAGACAAGAAGATACCCCCAAAAGGGGTGTCATTTTCATCGGCATTCCACATTACCCCTAATGGTATGGAAGAAGAGGCGGATTAAATGATTCGTATCTCTAAGAAACATCTGCAGCAAATTGTGGAGAAGGTCAGCAGAATAGTGATAAGTGAGCATAAGTGAAGGGTTGAAACTTCAAATGCACTACATCTTTGCCACATGCCCATCTTGTACCTATTAAGCATCCGAAGGTCGCGACAGGGAAAGATAAAGTAGGAGAGGAAGGTCTTCATAGACGAGCTCACTTTTAGGAAGATTTTGAGAAAGTAGCTAATAAAACAACTTAGCCAAGGAATAAGCCTAACAATCAACAGGTCTAACCAAATAGGCCTGTTCTAATGAGAGATAAGGTATATGAAACTGACCAAATTGAGCTACTAAGTAAGAAGTTGGAGGATTGGAAACTGAGTGGAGCTATGAACTTCAGCTATGTAGAAAAATAGGCTCACCTTTTAGCCCAAAAATTCCATCGGAGGTGGTTACTCAAAATTTCAAACTCCCAACTTTATTGAAGTATGATGGGAGTAAATACCTACAAGAACATTTTACAGCATTTGAGCATGTGATGCAACTTTTTAGCCAGTCTAATGCCATAAATGCTCGCATCTTCATCACCACATTAATGGGTACTCTAGTCTTATATGATCGACTGGTTGGGAAGTTTTTATATTATTTTTCTAATAAGAAGAAGGCCAAATTATCTGTTGTGCACCTATTTACTATTCATCATGGAGATAACGAGGCCTTGAGGAACTCTATTCATCATTTTAATAGCAAAGTTTTGAAGGTGTCAAAGCTAATGATTGACATGATAGTCAGCATACTCATCCACAAATTGAAGAAGGGTCTCCTCACATCGGTCTTAGCAAGGGACCCACCTTCAAATGTGGAATAATTGGTGGAACTTACGCAACGATACATTCTAGAGGAAGATGTCAATACCAAAAAAATTCAAAGTAAACTGAGAATACTAAGGAACGAAAAGACCGACGAGAACATAGAGAATAAAATCATTCAAGCTATGAAAGGGATTGAGATCAAATGGGAAAATACATTGGTAAATCTCATAATTATGCTCTGTTAAATATGCCACGGGCACAATCTTTAATGGCCATAGGGAACACTAACTCGTTACAATAGCCTAAAAAGATGAGGCTCATCCTGAGCCAGAAGAATTTAAATAAGTATCATTTCCATAAGAACAAAGTTCACGATACTGAAGAATATCTATAGTTAAATGATGAAATCGAAAGGTTGGTATACCAGGGTGCCTAGATAACTTTATGGCGAGATTAGAAGAAAAAGCTATTATGAATGAGGTTAATAGACCCCGATCTCGTGATCAGCCCCGATTCCGCAGCAGACCAATGTCTCGTAGTTGATCGAGAGACCGTCGAGATCACATGAGGGAATGATGGATGGAGACCCATCTTTACAAATGGATTAGATAGAAGATAATCTCCCAAGGAGGGGAGTTATCCAAATGATTGTTGAAGGACCAAGCATAAGAGACTCAAATAACGCCGCTATAAATAAGTACTTTACAAATATAACCACAATGAAAAATAATAGAGGTCAAATAATTAGCTATCACCTTCGATGATCGGGATCTGCCAATGGTAGAGCCTACATAGAATGACCTAATGGTGATCATGCTGGATATAGCAAACTTTGTTGTACAAAAGGTTTTGGTGGATAACGGGAGTTCCGGATAATGTTATGTTGTTGCATGTTCTTATGAAAATAGAATTAGACATGATAACTTTGCAACTTATTCAAAAGCCTTTGATGGGCTTCCAGGGTAGTGAATAGTTGATACTAGCACTATCCTTTCCCATAGAAGGTGCCAAATATAACTCGTGTTCGAGACCTTACCTAGGCTTCATGATAGGTCAGGTTTGAATCATTAGGCTTGCTGGGGTAGCCCCCAATTAAAACCTTTTGATACTTAAGTCAGATCGGGTTCGAGAAAATATAAATGGCTAAATACTAAAAATATAAGTAGAAGATTAAAAGTCACATTACATTTCTATTGTAGCAGTGAGAACATGTTTATAGGCATTAGGCATATAAATCTTAGATATATGGCATTATATCAACCGTCTATCATTGAATACATGTCTTTCAATTAGTGGTGAATGATTGGGTTGGATGACAACCCAGAGAAAAAATATGCGGACCTTGTCCTGTTGAGTAAATAGAATTAAGTACAAATGATAAAATGGTTAAACACATCCTTTGTAAATCAGACTTGTATTTCATTCAAGAAAATAATTTTGACAATATCTTTGCAATTTTTTTAGGTAATTGGAAGATTAGGCCTAGTTAATATTAGACAAAGCCCTAAAATTAGTAATAACCAAAGTACTAAAAATGTCCATTGCCCAATAGGTGGAATTAAGTAAATTTGATACATAATTTGAGATAGGACCAAAATAATTTGAGTCCAATGGTCTAAGAATCCAGTTGGTCTAATGGGCCAAAGATAAGAGATTCTATCAACTTATGGGCCTTATCACATAGGAATATAAGCCTTACTTGAATACCTATTAATACTCAATTTATTTTCAATTTGAGGTGCGTTCAATTTAGATTGTACTTTACCATTTTAAGCTATTTATGATTAATCCTTCGCTCTAGTTCTAATTTGATCGTCATGATATCTCTATGCCTTTGATGGTTTGTTCGTGTTTTATGTAGGAGCCCATCACCTCAAGCATTTCAAGAGAAGTTAACCCTCGTTGACCCAGATGACGCCCACACATTTCAATCTCTACAAAGAAATTAGTAATTTTACCCTGGGTTGGAGGTTAGCTATATAATTCAGTACTGTTTGTGGAAAAGCTTACCTCGACACTGAGGATATAGACGAGATTAATAGTTTGAGAAGCCAGCATCCAAAACACTTAGCAAGAGGGGAGGCATAACGATAGTAGGGAATATTAATATAATCTAATACCTTTGTAACAAGGAGTGCTGCTGAAACAATAGTATGACAAATCACGTATGAGGCCATGATAGAGAATGCTCAAGCAATGTTAGTAGTAAGGCTGAATGCCTAGTACGCTAAGAACCAGCGTATGAGTAAGCCCGTCTGTTTTCTTGTCAAAGTTGAGATTTGTCCCCTACTCTCAAGAGGGGTAAGCCAAGATGAGAAGAGTCATAGAGGAGAGAAGTTGGTCAGAAAAAAAGTCAACCAATGAGAATCACTTCTTGATAATGATGAGATGAGGAGATTGAAAGAGCGGAGAAGTCCCAAATAGCTAACCAGCATTACCACTCAACACGGGAGGCTGTTTGGAGGAATACATGCCCCTTATGGTAGTATCCCTGAAGTAAATTCCCCCACAACCTCAGTCTTGCAAGTGACGCATAAGCTTACATGGCCATTGTAAGGGATACTTCCACTTGAACAAGGATACTATCCCAATAAATGTCCGAGCATTAAACTTAGAATAAGCCACCATGAATTCTTTTCATGAGATTGAGAGACTATGTCTTCTTTGAGAGAATAAAATAGAAGTGGGGAGAACCCTTAAGGAGAATGATCTGAGTAAAGGTAGAAATAGTAATAAAACATACCCAAGTGTTTCTCAAACATGAGAGCGTCTCCACTAGGAGCGCCCACTCTAATACGATGATAGACATTTTTCCTAAGAGCATCCTCCTCTAGTACCATGACAAAGACTTAATGCCTTCCTCATGTACGACAACAAACGTCTCCCCTTAAAGCACACCCTCCGATACAATGATAAGTGCCACTTCCCCGAGGAACAAACCTCTAGTAGAATGATGAGCGATTTTTTTAGACCGCACTCTAATACGAATATAAGAGCTTTATTTCTAGTATGGTGATAAACAACTCTCCTTCGAGTGCACTCCAATATGGTAGCAAGAGCCTTCTTTCAGAGCGCACTCCTTCAAAGCAGAAGTAAGCACATCCCTCTAAAACAAACATCTTGCAAGTGGAAATAAACCATTGACTTCTATGAAATCAAGATACCTTCTTGGCTTCCAAAAAAATAGAGTAGAGACAAAGAAGTTGAGAAAATAGGAGATCCAGTGAGAAAAAAAAGTTAGAAACCAAGATTTTTCTACCTAAACTTCCGCAAAAATGTCATTACTTGATTCTTCAAGAGAGTAAAGCATCCGACCTTGAGAGTATGTTAAAGTGGAGATGATAACTAGAGTAAAGACATATACTGATCGATACAACCTAGAGAGGCCCTGTACCTCAACCGATAGACTTGATCGGCCTTATTCCTCGATCAACAGACTCAACAGACTCAACTGGCTCTATGCTTTGGTCTATAGACTCGATCGAATTTTATAGCTTGATTGGCTTTACAATGCTACTAACTTTGTGCCTCGATGGATAGCCTTATTTGATTTCATTCTCCAATTGGTGGCCCCAATTAACTTTATGCTATGACTGATAGTCCAATTACAACTAATGGGAAATTAATATAGCAATCACCCTCCCTCAAGTGCCTATCCCAAAAAAAGTGAATTGAATACTAAAAGAGATATTTGAAGGAATTTGTGGCCATCCCCTTGGAGGGAGGGCGCTGGAAAAGAAAACATTAAGGCAAGGTTATTGGAAGTTCATATTGGTTTTCCTATCAATTCCCCCATGAGGGGAAGAAATGAAGGTATATTTCTTTTTCTAGTAATAAACTGGAGAAACAATTAATGAATGCATCCTAATGCTCTTCATTATAACAAACTTGGAAATTTCTTGAATAACAAATGAGCAAGAGCCCCCTAAAGCCGCACATTTTTATTGAGGTTAAACAATCATCGTGTAAAGTGGAGTAACCTTGGAATTGAATTGACTCTCCTAAGGCCAAGAAAACTATAGTTGGCCCTAGAGATCACAAACTTCTTGCTTGATGTTATCGATAAATGTCATGCTCTAAAAGTTATATTGACTTTCTTGAGGCCAAGAAAACTATAATTGGCCCCAAAGATCACAAACTCCTTCCCAAGGTTATCGACAAAAGTCAAGCCCCTTTTGCGAAATCTATTCTTTCTTCTAAGAATAAAAAAAGTCCATTCCAATTTATATTAGTGGATCCTGATATTCTAACAAATTTACTGGTGAAATTAAGAAATTTGAACTTCTTGACACACTAGGTCAAAGAGGTGAGGTTGAGGCAAAACTCTCTCAACCCAACACTTGTGAGGTCGAGGGGAAGTCACCTCGACCCAACCCCTGCGCAGGTCGAGGGTGGCAGGATCATGAAATGCTTTATCGAGAAACTTGGTAAACAAAATAACATATACTCAGTACCTCACTATTCTTCTCTATCTAAGTGATACAAAAGCCAAAATACTAGTTTATCAAATATCCTACTTGAGCTTCTTGGTGTGAAAACAAAGCCTGATTTACTAAAACTTGTTCAATTTAGGTTTTGATGGATATGGAAGATTCTTTTTTATGATAACTACTAAAATTACTATCTCACCCAGACTAGATGAGGTACCAACCTCACCCAATGAGGATATAAAATTATCTTTTGTGTGTGCACCATTTATTAACTATCACTAGGATAATAATAAATTTCATATAAGGGTAATCAATTATGCACGAAATAATTTTTGCAAACTTGGCATAAAATCAATTATATCAACCCTAAGAAGGTACTCGCTTTACTAAGAAAAATTCTTGCCTCCGTGAGTTTTCTCCTACATCATAACAAAGGGCATCATGCACTCGAGCAAGCTAAACATTATGTTTATTACTCCATTTCATGTATTTCTAGCATATCTTTTCTAATTAATTCTCCAAGTTAGTCTATCTTCCCAACCAAGTATCTTTTTTTCAGACTTTTTACATCTATTTTATGAGAAAAGTCCTATTGTCTTAACATAGAAACACAAGTATAGACAACCATGAAAGTAATCAACTATTACCTATGGGTGAGCCCCTTACCTCCACCTCAATCTAGGTTCATGTGCTATCTTGAGCTGAAGCTAAGGGCACCTAATTCAAGGAGGGCCTCGACTTGGGGCTTACCTATTTTAGGTCGTGACACTGCCTTGACTTAGCCTGGGGCTTTGCTATTCTAGGTCGAGTTATTATCTTGACTTAAGATAGGGTATGCCTTAGTCGAGGTGACACCTTAACCTAGGAAGAGCGAGAAGCCCTCGCTTATTAAGGGAAGGGTCAGAGAGTAATGGCCCGAGCCTAATGGCACCAAAGATAAGATGCCCTTCTCCTGGCCTACCAATGCTAGCCTTAGGCCCTTAGTGAATAGGCTAGTTGAGGACGATAGTCTAAAAATGTTGTTACGTGGTTGTCTCTCATTTCTTAAGTTTTTTATAGGTTTGACAAACTTTTTCCTCATAAAGTGTTCGAGAAAATGCCTAATAATAAGATAGTTATATATGGAATGCTTTAATACCACTCCACGTAACAAATTGCTGAACTTTCCCCATATTATTCTCATAATAGCACAAAAAAGGAAGTTCAAGTGTAAGAATTGCAAAACAAATACCTAAATTGTTGAAAAATCATAAAAGTCCTATACTTTTTACCTTTAAAATAAAAGAGAGTTATTTTGACCCCTGAAATGATGGAATTTGGCTAAAATAATGATGGGTTTCGTGCAAAGCACCAACTTTTGCTCAGTAGGCCGTTTCTGACACTGATGAACTATTTGGTCAAACTAAGTTTTGTGAGCCCTTTCGGGACATAGGATTAAAACTTCAAGTCATAGATTCCCATTTTATGAGCATTATAGATTGAGAGCCAATCCCTACCAAGGAAATGCTCCCCACTGGATAGGGCCCAATTTGTCAGATAGCTTACTCCCAGCTGACTTTTTCTTCAAAAATGGGCTTTGGAGTGGGGGGCTGTAAGATGGCCCCAACAATAATCTAAGCAGTAGTCTCAAAAGCCCAATTGGTCCAATAAGGAGGCTTTATCAACTATAGAAATAGTAATGAGGTGAGTCTGAGTGGGTTTGTCCAAACTTGGGATCCACCCCGATAAGAAAAAAAAATAGACCAGAGACCTATCCCTCATTCCCTTAATTGAGGAACCGTCTTGGATTCGAAACTCAATGGGTCCAACCCGTCTAGACCTGCTAACCTGCTTATACAGACTTTTTACTGAAAATTTTGACAAATGACATAATTTAATTTTTAGGTCTTAATTGTAGACTAATAGTGACAACTTAGGCCATGAAATTTATAAAAATATGATTATCGCAAATGTTTAGGCATGAAATTCATCAGCTAATTATTACAAAACTATATTGTATTAAGATCTAATTGTACAAGACCATAGCCAGGTCATAACATAAAATGAAAATAGTTGTTAGATGACTAGCCACCAAAAAAGATAAAGATTAACATATATGTCCAAGGAGTAGCCACACTCAAGTGGAGTTAATTTAGAGATGCGCGGATCTGGGGAATAAATTTGGATGAGGGATCTACATGACACTGTGTATACGCTAAGGCTGACGTTGGAGTGAACCAAGGTCGCCAGGTGGTAGTGGAGAGATGACAGAGAGACATTTTGAGTGAACTAAAACTTGAAACCCTAGTCCTTTAACTAATGAGGCAGAAGTGAAGATTGAAGACTCCTAATTCTTAAAGTAAAACTATTAGTTTATATTTTAAATATATAAATATACAAAGCGAGTCTGGGATAGGTTCAATAAGACCCATTATCCGCACCAAATCTGCCAGATTTTAAAAAAAGAGACCCATTATCCATGACAAGACCCGTTTAATCAGGTTTGGAGCCACGCCAAGCGGGACGAGTTCATTGCGGGTTCAGGTTCGAACCTGCCCCATTGCCATCCCTGATCAACTCATGCACCTTACCACATGAAAAAATAATTCTTCCTCTAACACCTATAAATATTCTATTTTTTTTCATCTGGTTCTAATTTGACCCTCAAAAGGTTATCAACGGGATGTTTCGGTGCTTTTGATGGTTGGTTTGTGTCACAAGTAGAAGTCCATCACCTAATCAAGTACTTTTGGGAGGAGTTGACCCTCGTTGGCTCGGAAGATGCCTACACATTTGAATTTTTATGTTGAATTGATGATTTCACCTTTAATTTGAAAAAAAAAAGAAAAAAGAGAAGATATATTATTTTATTTATAAAAGAAATTATAAATTTGTAATGACAAAATCTAAGGAAGAAGATGATGCGCATGATGATGGCCCATTGACATACAGGCATGGCATGTAAGTGCGCATTAAGATTTAAAAATGCCCCATTATTAATAGATTTGTTTAGCTGAAAAAGCTGAAAATATCTGCATTTTTTCAGTCCAATATGTAAAGTTCTACACACCAAAAAAAAAAAAAAAAGCAAAGAATGTAGGATTGATGAATAAAACTACAACACGATTTCAAGACTTTTAGTGCTCGAAGTCAAACCGCATGAATTTGATGAAATCAGACAAGAGAAAAAGATGTATGAGCACGCAAATCACAAAAAAAGAAGAAGAAGAGAGAATAAGCAACATCAGACAAAACTGCACTTACCAAAGAAGCTAACTAAAAAATTAAAGTGAAGGCTAAGATTTTATTTTAAGCTTCAAATGCAACACGAAAGGTCGCATTTAAAACCATGATTTAAAGTCAAAGTCCCGACAATAATATGTAAATAATTATTCTACGTTACGATATATGTGAAGATATTATTGGACAATAAGATATAATTATAGTGTAAGATACAAAAGAACAGTAAAATTTAAAAATAAAATATAAACAACAGAAAATTACTATTCATCATTATATAACAAATATTTTTATAGACTATAAATTATTGTTTAACACAACATTATTTTTGAACTTAAATATGTGTAAAAGAAAGTCAACTAGTAACTTTGTCTGTTAATATACATTCACAAAAACACATTACAAAGTGGTTCACCATAAAAAAAAGTGTAAATTCCATTATAAATATAACATTTGAGACAATTCAATATTATCGTAAATACATGTGTAGATATGAAAAATTTATAGTCAATTATACATTGAAATTTGTAATATATTTTTATATATTAGTTTATATTTTTATTTATTTTTAAAATTATCATTGAATTTCAAGATTAAATAAGATATTTAACAAATAAGTAAATTAAATACTACCATAGATGAAATTATGATATGTTGACAATTCAAACATGTCTTGGAGATTATGAAAGTGAATGTCAATATTTTGGTAATTCAAATCACATCTTGTGATTAAGATAATAAATATCAATCAAATCATGCTACTTCATTAAATAATTATGGCAAGAGCTCGTATTTTACAAGTATAAATAGGGGTATTTCTGAAGAGTTAAAAAAACAATAACAACAATTCTACATCAAGCAAGGGAGATGTTAGAGGAGTTTCCAAATTCTCTCAACCCAAGCCTATCATATTTAAGGAGATCTACGGAGTTCAATGCGAATCAAGCATTCATTGCGGAGCTCATAAAATCATGATGCTTAATTCAAAATAATATACTAAACCCTCAATTAACATTATCGAATGACAAATCAAATTCGAAGGAGATCAAGTAATCAATTCCACCTTTAAAATTCGAACCCCAAAAATTCTTGTTCCTAAATAAAAGAATTGGAGGATCAAAAAGATATTGCGCACACATATATTCATCAAATCCAATAAATTTTAATTTGTATTTTTTTTTCTTGTTATTTTTGTAAATAATGAAATTTATATTACAAATTTCTGAATTTATAGATATGAAAAATTTATTGCCAATTATACATTGATATGTATAGTATATTTTTACTTATCACTAATATATGTTTATTTATTTTTAATTATCATTGAATTTAAAGATTAAATAAGATATTTGATTGATAATGAAATTCGATATTACTTTATGTCAAATTATGATATTTGACTATAAAGATCGTATCTTACAAATTATAAAAAGGAATACCAATATTTTGGGAATTGAAATTACATTTCGTGATTAACCCATCAAATCATAAAAAATCAATCAAAATTTTCCATGTTATCTAGTAAAACTAGCAAAAACCCTCATCTTATAAGAATAAATAAATATAATCTCTAAACAGTTAGAGGCAACAACAACAAAGATCAAGTAAGAGAGACAATGGAGGAAATTTCGAAACTCTTTTATCTTAAGTCCATCAAATTCAAAGAGGTCAACGGTGAATATCGAGGCGTTCATTGTGGACTTTATCAAATCATGGCATTTAATTCGATATTAATGTGCTAAACTATCGAATTAAAACAACCAAAGGACTATCAAATTTGGAGAAGATCTTATCAATTCCACCTTCAAAATTTTAAATATAAAGAATTCTTATTCTTGTGGAGAAGAATTAGAGATCAAAGAGAGATTGTATCCACACATATTCATCAAATTCAGTAAATTTTAATTTGTATTATTTTCTTGTCTTGAAATTTTTTTACAGAAACAAAAATTTATGTTACAACATGTAATTAAACTCAGAGGATGATAGGCCAATGAATATGTATTGTTGAGTTCACATAGGTCGGGAAATATGTACCACAATAAAATTTTAAGATTTTTTATTACATAAATAATAACTATATTATTTAACCTATTTATCTTGTCGCTATTGTGATTGATTGATTATGCAAGATTAATTCTTGTTTGGAAAAAAGTTCAAAAAAATTATCTCAAACTTTCGATTAATTGCGGATTATGAAATAATTCAAATTAATATCTACCTTCTGCTGCTAAAATCAAGAGTTCCTTAAATTAATCAGATATTTCAAGCCCCTATATGATTAATTCAAGACACCAATCACAACTCCTCAGAATGCTTCTGATTAACTCTGATTATTACGAATCTACCCCTTTTGTTGATGGAATTGATTCCTAAGAGCTTTAGGTGTATCTCCTCTAAAATTGATCCAAATATTGGATGCCCACAAATATCAAGTCTACGCTAGTAAACCTGATTCAATAGTTCCTAATTAAGGGATTAGTGTTTGGGTATATTGGAAGCAATAACACCACTATTGTACATGGATAAATTTATTTTTGAGTCTTTGTATTCAAAGATATAGAATAGAAGAACATAAAAAAAATACAAGGAGAAAAAAGATGTTGCATGGTATTGGGGTGGTGATGGCCGAAAACTTACACACTAAAGGTGTTTAATTTTCAACCTCTCTCTTCAAGGTTTCCATTTCATATGGGATTTCAACTTCATAAGTAGTTTTCTAGTGCATATAGGAAATTCTTGGGAATTTTTCCTAAACCATCCAACTATTTCATTTTCTTCTCCTTATAAAAATAGATTTTTCCACCATCTAGTTTTAGTGGGCATTGATCCCATCAAACCACTATTTAATAGACATAGGTATTAATTAAGCTCAGTTAATTGATATCAATTAATTTAATTAATCTATTATTTAAACTAGTTAAGGTTTATTTAATTAATTGATTTAATGAATTAATTAAATCAATCAAATACTCAAATTAATTGAACTTTAATGAATTAATTATTCAATTATTTTATACTAATCCAACGATTGAATTATTTTCCTTAATAAGAAATGAACTTGTTCAAGTTTGTTTGCAATTACAACTTTTGTAAGTTAGTTGAAAAATTAAGATTATTTTGATTAATTACTTTTCTTACAATTAACCCTTTAATTCTAAGACTCAATTAATAATAGTTAACATCTAGCAACATCCCATGAAAATCTAAATACGTGGTAAAGTGGTAGAATTTTTAACTATGACTCCCATGCAATTAAAGTCCTTCCATCAATAAATCTCTTTATTGGAGTTAAAGTATGGATTATTAGTTGAAACTAAAATAATCCAATAACACTGTTGATTCCTAGTTAATTGACTTAATGATGAAATTAGAAAACTTATTATCTAACTTTTATTCAACCTTGGCCAAAGACTTCTTAATCAAGAATGGTAAAAGTATAAGAGATTTCTTTATTCATCTAAATAGATGATGCATCCTTTATTTTCCAGTCAATAACCTTCACACATAATTGAATTGTGCCTAAAATATTCCCTTTGTGATTATTTTTGTAATCAAAAAATAAATCAAAGCACAACTAACTATGCACAAGATTATATGGTACCTCAACTCTAATGATTAATTTTGCACTATCATAACATAGAAATTTCATGTTTGACAATATCTCATTTCTAATGAGGAATTTGAGGAGGGATTGTTTTGTGTACTTGTTCCCTAATAACGGTTCACATACATAGACTTGTATCCCTACATCAATGTCTATGAAATAAGGTATTCTCGTTGCGAGCATGCACCTTGTGCCCATCTTACTAAATTATTGATGATCTATTTCAATAATTTTTGACTTAAAACTTTTAAGATCAAAGCTAGAAATGATCGCCATAATATATAAATCCATGCCATGATTAAAACATGCCTAATTTATTAAAAATAAAGCTATGAATAAATTGCAAACGAAGTGAAGAAATGCCTAATTTCTTAATTTTGATTGAAAAAGAATAATTTTACATGAGTATAAAAAAGGTCAATTAACCTCGCTGGACACCACTCTGACAAATATTATCAGGTATTGTTACTATCTTTTTCTGTCTCTCCCTTCATGTTATTATTAATATTTTTTTGGTCTGTGTAACTATGTCTCTGAGTGTGCATTTTTTTCATCAAATCACTTTACCGAGGGATGTCCTATTATATCCACAAAGACCTAATAGTCAAATAGTGTCTAATTCAGTAGGCCCAAGAGTTAAAGAGACCCTATGAGAGCATATACCACAACACACATGATGTAACCATTATTTGAACATCTACAAATACCTCATATCCCTTGATTTTGAGGTACTTATAATTTAATATACATATGATTGCTTTTAGTTATCTCTATATATATTTCCTCGCTCAAGGTCTAATTTAGACTATCGGAGGGTTATGGCGCGATCACCCTAAGCTCCTCTAATAATTTGTTCATATTGTAAGTAAGGACCTTTCTCTCAATTATGTACTTGAGGAAGAATTGACCCTTGCCGACTTGGAGGACACTTATATGGTTCACTTTATATAGATGAATTGACGATTCATTCCTGGGTTGAAGGTCATCAAAATTATTTTGATGCCATTTGTGAGAAAACATACCTCGATGTTGAGATACAGACAAGATCTAGAGCTGGGGAGACCAGTATCCAAGATGCTCTCTTAAGAGGGAAGGCCTAGCAACAACGAGGTGGATTAGCAACCGCAGAATTTAGCCTCGACATGATCCATCACTTCCACGATAAGGAACATCAGTTGCCCCCCAAGAGGACTCTTTACTGCTGATAGTGGATGCCTCAATGAGAGCGGAGGCAAGGGCGATGGCCCAATATACTGCGAACTAGTATAGAAATGAACCCCCTCAGTCTTCTCGTTGAGGTCGAGGCTTGTCCCCTGCTCCAAAAAGGACTACATCGAGGTGAAAAGAGCCAAGGATGGAAGAGCTATAGATGATGGAGGCTAATGTCTGAGGAGAAGTCAACAACCTAATCTCTTAAGTTAGGGGTCGAGCAAAGAGAAAACATGAAAAGATCGAGTCAAGGCGAGAAAAATCTCAGAGGACAAAAGTTGGTACTCGGGAGAAAGTAAGTAGCTGAGTATCTCTTCCGATAACGACGCAAGGTGGAGGCTAGAACAAAGTAAAAGCAGGAAGAATCCCTTAGAATGAGAATCTAAGCAAAGATAGAAGCAGTAGCGAAACCAGTGATTCTCCAGCAAGAGAGTACTTCCATCTCTTTGATGCGGCGACAAGTTCCAGTATGATAATAAGTGCCTTCACCTAGATCGCATCCTAATATAGAGATAATGTTTTCATATAATCAAGTGCCTTTCCTAGAGTGCATCATGGTATCGAGGCAAGTGCCTTTTTTGGAGCACATTTCTTCAAAAAAGAAAAATCGATACAAACTTCTTGACTTCTAAAATAATTGAGTAGAGATAAGAAGGCCTTATGAGTAGGAAATCCAATGAGAAAAAAGAAGTTAGAAGCTAAGCTTCCCCCACCCAACCTTTTTCACAGCAGAAGAGCCACTGACGGTGAGGGTGTGCCAAAGTGGAAATGAGAATAGAAGTAAAGACAAGTGCCAACTAGTAGTTTTGCATCCTGATCATAGGACTTCGAGAGGACAAAATAAGGGAAGACTAGACCGGCCCTGTGTCTCAACCAATAGACTTAACTGGCGACCTTGGCCGACTCTATGCCTCGATAAATAGACTCAGCATTCAGTGCCTAAGTTGGATTAGTGCTGCAACCGTCAGACTCAACAACTTCAAGCCTCAACTAGCTTATTCGCATGGATCCACTGACTATCTTGGCCAGCCTTGTGCCTTGACTAGTAGAATCAACCGACTGAATACCTTTACCTATAACCTCTGCTAGTTTTGCACCCTAATCATAGGACTCATGCGGCTCAAGGCCTTGATCGGCAACCCTTTTAAGGCAAGGTTGTTTCTGGAGTGCAATGCTCAATGGTGGCCTACAATTAGGATTGAAATTATCGAGCTTTTCAAAGACGTGCCAATATCTACCACTAGCTGGCGACCCCATTAACATATTCGGAAGTCCATGATTATTTCTCCATCAATATCTTATGAGGGTAAGAAAAGTATATTTCTGTATTCAATAATAAACTGCACTGAGAAAGTCTCTCTCTGCATCTTAATGCCCTTCATAATAACAAATTTTTAAAAATAATTAAACAAAAAGAGATAAGAGCCCCTAATGCTGTGCGCTTTGGTAAGGTTCAATAATTATGTATAAAATGACATAACCCTGAAAGTTGAAGTGATATCTTGAGGTAAAGAAAGCTGTAGTTGGCCTAGAGATGACAAACTGCTTCCATAATGTTATCAACAAAAGTCGAGCCGTGAAGTTTGAGTGACTCTATTGAGGCCAAGAAAGCTTTAGTTGACTGTCGAGATCACAAACTCCTTTTTCGAGGTTACTGATTATTGTCAAGCCATCTTTTGTGGAATCTATTCTTTTTTTTGAGAATAAAAGGTCCTTTCCAATTTAGATTGATGGATCTTGATGCTCTAACCAATTTATTGATAAAAATTAAGAAATTGAGACTTTTTGACACATGAGGTTAAGGAGGTGAGGTCGAGGCAAAACTAGCTCAACCCAATAGTTAGTGAACTCGAGGCAAGGCTCTCTCGACCTAATATTTAGTAAGGTTGAAGTAGAGATCTCGTGACCCAATACTTAGTGAGGTCAAGGCAAGGCTCTCTCGACATAACATTTAGTAAGGTTGAAGTAGAGCTCTCGTGACCCAATACTTAGTGAGGTCGAGCTAGAGTCACCTCAACCCAATCTCTAATGAGTTCAAGATGAAGTCTCCTTGACCCAACACTTAGTTAAATCAGGGCAAATAATTTGTACAATGACGATAGATATTGATGAGGACAAACATGACATCTTTGTGTACAGGGGTTCCTATGTTGAGAACCAATCTATGTAAATGAAGCACTCCTTATTGAACAAATATTTCGCCTCGATCAGTCCCTTCAATATAGGCCATCTACATAAGGTCATGGCCCAAGATAGATGATCCCACCCCCTGACCCAACGACGAGCCCTGGGCAGTTGAGGGTACACTTTGGCCTGGTAAGGTAGTAGTGCCTGACCCAGATAAGTCGGTGCCTTGGCCAAGCCAAACATTACCTCTAGGTCGAGGCAAGCCCTCAACCTCAGTTGAGTTAAGGTAAGGCACTTAACCTCGGCTAGGACACGAGGCATAATACTCGACCCGACTAAGTTAAGGCATATCATAAAAAAGGTCCCCATGTGGGCGCTCTAGCCGAGGGTGTTACACCCTCAAATAGCAATAAGTGGCATAACATGAAAGTCGTCGAGCATGCCGACACAACTGCTACTCACCTACCCACTTATGTACCTCCTCCTAATCTTCAAATCACATTGTGGGAATAATCAAAATTCGGATCAATAGAATTGAGAGAGTTATGGAGGAAAATAGGATGATTTCCATAATATCACATGCAAAAATTGGATACCTTGTGGGGGACTCTGTTCCCTTGACCTCCTGGCTCGTTGATCCAGCAGTGAGACCCCTGGATAACTTAACAAAGGGGACATGATTAATGACAAACATATAACTTTGATTAAGTCTCAATCTCTCTAAATGAGACACTTCTGATTGAATACCTCTCTCACAAGAAAACTTACAATGACAAGAGGCGCCCTAATCCTCTAAGTAGCTTACTCCCGACTAACATTTTTTTTACAAACTTACCCAAGAGTGGTGGTTGTATGATTGACCTTATTATATCCACAAAGGCCCAATAGTCAATTAGGTCCAATCAAATAGGCTCAAGAGTAAACGAGGCCCTATCAAAGTATACACTAAACCATACGAGAACATATTCATTATTTGAACACTTATAAATGTTCCATACTCCTTTATTTTAAGGTTTTCAGATACCTTTATATATATATATATTCTCTTACTCAATGTCTAACTTCAACATTGGAAGATTGTCATTGGGTCACCCCGGGTGCCTCTAACAATTTTTTTGTGTTATAGATATGACCCATCCATTAATCAAGTATTCAAGGAGGAGTTAACCCTTGCCAATTTGAAAGGGCACCTATATGCTCCACTCTATAAAGAGGAATTGATAACTTTCATCCTGAGTTGGAGTTAAGCAATATAAGCTGTGAAATTTTTTTGTATGTTTTTTGTTCGAGTGACATTTTGCTCGGAAATATATTTTTAGCTGAAGATTTTTCGTGGGTTTCATTTTATGAGTTATGCTGCCTATTATTGAAATACTAAATGAGAATTCTGTCTATTGGTAAGTTTATCTTCGTTCATGAATGCATAAAATTTCTTTCTGGGCAATTCTATTTATTAATGTTCATATTCTGATAGATTTGGAAAGTTAGGAAGTTATAATCTGAATGCACCAATTGGAGGAGGTGCACGCCAAGTCCTAGTCCACTGCTTGTGCAAACTTGTAATGCACCAATTGGAGGAGGTGCACGCCAAGTCCTAGTCCACTGCTTCTGCTCTCCTTCTCCGGCTGGAACACCTGCACAAAATCCCGGCGTAAGAGCTCCGACGCTCAAGTCAGTGACAGCCCTTTGGAAGAGTATGAAAAGCAGATAGATATGTGTATTCTTGATATATCAAAAGTGTAACCTGTGTCATGTTTGTATTCCCTTATTTATAGATGCCAAATAAGGGTAGAAAAGAGATTTCAAACCTCAATCTGTTATAACAGATTACTGTGTGCGTGCCCATATTCTCTGATTTGCCCTTAAAAGATTCCCTGTCGCTTTCTAACCGTAACCGTTTCAATTATTTTGTGAACTCGCTCGACCTGTAGATCGTCAACTCCCTGAACTCGTCCGACCTGGAGGTCAGTCAATCCCTTGAACTCGCCCGACCTGTAGATCGCAACTCCCTGAACTCGTCCTGACTTTTGTCCATCTAGCTCCCATCCCCATAATTCGAGCTGTGCAGGTCCATCCCGACCTAGGTCGCACCAGCTTCATACTTATGACCTGAGCCACATGGGTCAGTCCCGACCTATACCACATCAGCTAGTCCCCTACTCTGCCTGCCCTGCAGCTTTTGCAGGACAGACAGAGTACGAAAATATCTTGATTACTAGGGCTGACGTGAGCCTTTTTTCAAATTCCACCCTTTGGTTTTCGCGCCCATTACTGCAACTTAAATGCCGGTCTTATCAACTGACTATCCTCATCCAGCCCTACACGTGTTCCTTTTTCATCATCTGAGGCTAGGGCTCCTTCTGCCCGTTCGAGTGCCGCCTCCCTATAAAAAGGCCTTTCTCTTCATTTTCTTCTCCCTCTTTCTCTTTCCACTATTTTGCTCTCCAGCGATCATCCTCTGTTATTTTTCTGGCAACTTCCTTCTTCTCTCCCTTCAACAAACCAAGTAAGTCTTCTGATTTTTGCCCCTCATTTATCTTTATTTTTCTTGCATATTTGGTTTGTCATTTTTTTATGTCCACTTCTACTGCCTCTGTCATTTATTCCCCATTTCTTCCTCTGGAGTATCCGTTCGTGAACTAGCACTTGAACTGTCCACCCATCACCCAACTGAACTTAGGAATGGCTGATCCAGCTAATCTAAGCCTAGCAAACCTTAGGGAAAATGCAGGAATACCTGAGGAATTTAATGTGGTCCTGCCAGGTCCTCGCGACAGACCTCATGCCCCCCTCCTGGCTATGTCACTTTCTTTGTAGATCAACTAGAGGCCGGCCTTAGGTTTCCCATTCCCGACCTATTCTCCCGTATTTCTAAAGTTTCGGTATTCCCCTGATGCAGCTAGTCCCTAACTCCTTCCGACTCATGGTCGGTTTTTGGATGGTAGTTAGCTACTTTGGGTACGAACCAACCCATAAATTATGGCGAGCTTTCTTTCATGCCAAAACTGCTTCCCCAGGCTTATTTTATTTCACTTCCCGGGGAGCAGCTAAATTTCTACAAGGAAAACCCAGCTCTCTTAAGGGTTGGAAAAAAAAGTATTTTTACATTTCATCTCCTGATCCTTGGAATTTTCCTACCAATTGGATCACCGACTTACCTCACCAAGGTCGCGCGCCCGCCCTGGACTCGGCCGCCCAGGCATTAGCTCGTCGATTAAATCACAGTCCCTACCACGTAGGGTTATTAGCTGATTCCTGGCCTTTACTTCACCATTTTCAACTGAGCCCCAAAGCTATTCCACTCCCTCAACCTATAGGTATCATCTTGTTTAACTATTTGCTTGTGACTTCATATTTGTTAAAATGCTAACAGTATATCTTTTGTTCAGAGCAACTGATGGAGTCCCGTATCATAGCAGCCTACCGAGCTCGGAAAGCCGCAGGAGGGTCAGGGCAGCCTGAAGGTCAATCCCGAGTCCCCTGACTAGTGCACCTATGGATCACCAACCTGTGCCCACAACCCGAGCTCCATCCGCCGTTCCTTCACCATCCCTATCTGCCTCCCACCTATGCGGCCGCTGCCCCACTTCTTCCCGAAGTAGGGGAAAACGCCCAGCTCTCTGCAAGCGGTGGTAGTTCAGGTCCGTCCCAGCGTCCTCGTCTCAATGCCCCTACTTCTCTGAATGCTTCTTTTTTCACTAGCAGTTCGGTACTGGACACTCGGGATGGAAAACTCTGTGCTGAGTGGCTTCAGGGCATACCCAACTCCGTGGACCAGCGCCTCTTAGGGTCCATGGATTATGATGCTAGGGTAGGCAACCTTGCCGATCATGCTTCTAAGGTAATGCTCCCTTCTTAACATCCATCACTTATTCTAACAATCAACAACTTGTCTAACCTCCTCTATTTCTAGGCTATACTGTACTTGAGCTCCTTAATGGCCGATCTGCGGTCTGGATTACCCTCTTCGAAGGAAGAGGAGCTTAGGCAACAGTTGGAGGATACACAACAACGATTGCAACGCTCCCAAGCCCGCACCCATAAGTTGGAAGCAGACCTCGAGGTAGCTCGGGGTAAACACGCTTCCTTGGAGGAGAGGATAACCGTGGTGGAGCAAGATAGGACCACCATGGAAAATCAAATGTTAAAGGCCATTGAGGAGGCTTCTATCTCCCGAGCTGAAGGTCATGCTGCGGGAGTTATAGCAGGTCGAGCGGAGTGGGCCCAGGAGAAAGCCAAATTCCTGCAATCCCCAGAATTCCTTGATCACCTGACCTCTGGGCCTTGAATTATTTAATCCATGGGTTCACGCACTGCCTTAGCCAAGTCAAGGAGTTAGGGTATACTGGTTTAGATCCAACCTGGATCGTGCTGTTGAAAGTGTTCCCCCTCTTGACAATAGGTCTGCTCCTGTTGTTGACGTAGCTGGTCCTTCACAGCCATCAGTTGCGCCCACAGTTTCGGGGATCATTCTGCCCATCCATCTCTTGCTCTTCCCACAACTGTTGCTCCTCCAGATCCGACTCCCGAGCTTGTCACCAAATCGAGGATGACAGTTCTTCCCCTTCTGGAAATTTAGATGATGAGGGTGCTGTTATAGAACCCCTCAGTGTTTCTGATTACGGAGTAGAATAGGCTGTGTATATTTTTGCAACAGTTCATAATAATATCATTTCATCTTGTTGTTGTTTGTCTTTATTTTTCCTGCGTTTGCAATTTCCTCAGTAATATTCTCCATAATATTTATGACGCACATTCCAAGTTTCACAACCGAGCTACATGTCTTAATCATATTCATGTTTTCTAATATAATGACAATCTAGCTCAGGCAGGCTGAATATAATTTTTTTTTTGAATCATTCCCCAAGGAGGTCGGTCTCTGCGAACCCTCCAAGGAACCCAAGTAGGTCCAGTTCAACTGGCCTTGCCTTAAGATTTTTTCTTGAATCATTCCCCAAGGAGGTCGGTCTCTGCGAACCCTCCAAGGAACCCAGGTAGGTCCAGTTCAACTGGCCTGACCTTAAATTTTTTCTTGAATCATTCCCCAAGGAGGTCGGTCTCTGCGAACCCTCCAAGGAACCCAGGTAGGTCCAGTTCAACTGGCCTTGCCTTAGGATTTTTTCTTGAATCATTCCCCAAGGAGGTCGGTCTCTGCGAACCCTCCAAGGAACCCAGGTAGGTCCAGTTCAACTGGCCTTGCCTTAGGATTTTTTTTTGAATCATTCCCCAAGGAGGTCGGTCTCTGCGAACCCTCCAAGGAACCCAGGTAGGTCCAGTTCAACTGGCCTTGCCTTAGGATTTTTTCTTGAATCATTCCCCAAGGAGGTCGGTCTCTGCGAACCCTCCAAGGAACCCAGGTAGGTCCAGTTCAACTGGCCTTGCCTTAGGATTTTTTCTTGAATCAATTTAGAATATGTCAGATAAATTCATTTTATTTTTTTTCGTAAGAAAAAACTCAAGATTACATATAGAACTTCTTCAAATGGCAAATATTCCATGGTCTCGGTATTTTTTTCCTCTCTCATCTTCTAGCTCATAGGCACCTCCAGCTATCACCCGAGTTACCTTGTAAGGCCCTTCCCAATTTGCTTCTAACTTGCCAGTTTGTTTCAAAGCATCTGCTCGCCGTAGTACCAGATCCCCGACCTAAAAATTTCTTATTTTGACCTTCCGGAATACCCAACTCGAATTCTGCTTTTGTATGCCTCCATGCGGAGGTATGCTTCTCTCTTTTCTCATCAATCCAATCTAATGCTTCTCTCATGAGTTTATTATTTTTCTTTTTCATCATAGCTCTGGATTCGGTGAGTTTCCATTCTGATTTCGGCTGGTATAACAGCCTCTGCTCCATATACCAAGCTGAACGGAGTTTCTCCAGTTGTAGTCCTTGGCGTCGTACGATATGCCCATAATACCGAATCTAGCTCATCCACCCAACCTCCTCCAGATCTGTCTAGCCTGGTTTTGATTCCTTGCAATATTATTCGGTTGGTTACCTCCACTTGTCCATTGGCTTGAGGATGAGCCACCGAAGTGAAGTGTTGCTTGATCTTCATCTCAGCGCACCAGCTCTGGATCTTTTTCCCCTAAAACTGAGTTCCATTATCCGATATCAGGTCGCGCGGAACCCCATACCTACATACTATGCTTCCCCACAGAAATTTCATGACCTGTGACTCTGTGATCTTAGCTACAGGCTCAGCTTCTACCCATTTACTGAAATAATCTACTGCCACTATTAAGAATTTCCTTTGTCCTATCGCTAGGGGAAAGGGTCCGACAATATCAATCCCCCATTTGGAAAAGGGACAAGGTGAGCTCATGACCTTCAGCTCTCTGCTGGTTTATGTATCAACGAGGCGTGCTTCTGGCATTTTTCACATGTTCTAACCAGATGTTGCGCATCCTCTTTCAATGAAGGCCAGAAATACCAGCTCTTGCCGTTTTACAAGCCAGAGCCCGGCCTCCACCATGGCTTCCACATCCTCCTCATGAATTTCTCGCAATACATAGGCTCCTTCCTCTTGTGATAAACATCTTAAGTATGGTGTAGAATAAGCTCGCTTATATAACAACCATCAATTAGACAAAATCTAGTAGCTCGTACCTGGAATCGAACAGCTTCTCTTTTATTTTGTGGCAGTTCTCCCTCTCGCAGATATTTCAGGATGTTGGTCCTCCAGTCATCTTTCTCTTCCATAGAGGCTATTTCTATCACCATACTGTGCTGATAGGCTGTTAACAATGTGATTTTCCTGGTCTTGCAATCAGTGGTAGAACTTGCAATTTTAGAAAGATAATCAGCCTTAGCATTCTCCGCCCGCGGTATATGACTTAGATCAATTTTTGTAAATTGCTCTTTTAGCTGGGATACCCCACATAATTCCTCATTCTTTCCTCCTTGGCTACAAATTCTCCCCCAACCTGCTGCATGACCAACCTGGAATCAGAAAAGACACTTAACTGTCTGACCCCCAACTCTAGAGCCATCTTCAATCCCCTCACCAATGCCTCATATTCAGCTTCATTATTGGATGTTTTGAACTCAAATCTTACTGCAAATTCCAGTTCTTCCCCTTCTGGACTGGTTAACACAATACCTGCCCCACAACCGGATATGGTAGCTGAGCCATCCACATGCAGCAACCATGCTTCAGGGACCTCATCTGTAGGTGTCATTTCCTGCAAAAAATCTGCCAAGGCTTGCGCCTTGATAGCCACCCTTGGCTGATAATCTATGTCATACTCGCTCATCTCTACTGCCCATTTCACCATCCTTCCTGAAGTTTCTGGTTTACCTAGCACCTGTCTCAATGGTAGGTTAGTTCGAATCACTATCTTATGCGATAAGAAGTATGGCCGAAGCCGTCTGGCAGTCGTTATTAGGGCTAACCCTCCTTTTTCTATCTCAGGATATTTAATTTCCGCCCCTCTCAACAATTTACTCACATAGTAGATGGGTTTCTGCTTAGCTCTTTCTTCTCTTAACAACACCGAGCTAACGGCCGACGTCCCTACTGACAGATACACATATAATAATTCACCTTGCACAGGTTTGGTCAACAAGGGCAACTCGGCTAAAAAGTTTTTTAATTCATCAAAAGCCCTCTGACATTCCTCAGTCCATTCAAACTTGTCAGCCTTTCTCAGGATTTTGAAGAAAGGCAAGCTTCTCTCTGCTGATCTAGATATGAATCGACTTAGAGCTGCTATCCTTCCCGTGAGCTGTTGCACCTTGTTAATACTATTTGGAGGAGCCATATTCTGCACTGCTTTTACTTTCTCAGGATTCACCTCTATACCCCTCTCGGTCACCATATAACCAAGAATTTGCCAGACCTAACCCCAAAAGCACACTTAGAAGGGTTGAGTTTCATACCATACCTCCTAAGGACTCTAAAAGCTTCTGCCAAGTCAGCAATATGAGCTTCAGCCTTTGTACTTTTTACCAGCATATCATCCACGTATACCTCCATGTTCCGCCCGAGCTGTTCTTTGAACATTCTATCGACCAGCCTTTGGTATGTAGCTCCTGCATTTTTTAGTCCAAAAGGCATAACCACATAACAATAAGTCCCTGTGGAAGTTATAAAGCTTACTTTCTTATGATCTTCAGGTGCTAACATGATCTGATGGTACCCCTGCGAAGCATCCATCATACTTAACAGCTCACAACCCGAGGTAGAGTCAACCAACTGGTCTATTCGTGGTAACGGGTAATGATCCTTAGGACATGCTTTGTTCAAATCTCGAAAATCAATGCACATTCTCCACTTTCCTTCTATTTTTGGGACCAAAACGACGTTTGACAACCATTTCGGGAATTGGATTTCTCTGATGTGTCCCGCCTCCAGTAATTTCTCTACCTCTTTCTGGATAACCTTGTCCTTCTCAGGCCCAAAATGCCTCTTTTTTTGCTTGACAGGTTTGTATGCCGGGTCAACATTGAGGTGATGTACTGCCACACCTGGATCAATTCCTTCCAGGTCCCGTACATTCCATGCAAAGATATCGATGTTGTTTCTCAAGAACTGAGTCATGCCATCTGTCAATTCCTGACTTAACTGCGTGCCAATCCTAGTAGTTCTGGTCCCATCCCCGGTATTAACTCTATATTGATTAATTCCTCATTTGGCATTACATGTTCTTGCTCGACTGAAGGCCTTTCTGCCTCACTTCTTTTCATAACTTTCAGTGGGGGTTCCCCTTCTGTACTTTGTTCTCTTTTAGCTTTTTTCTGCTCAGCTTTCTAACAGCTTCCACATAGCACCTCCTAGCCGAGCACTGATCTCCTTCTACCTCTCCTATCCCTTCATCCACAGGAAATTTCAATTTCATGTGAAAAGTGGACACCACTGCCTGGAAGGTGTTGAGCGAAGGTCTTCCCAGGATGATGTTATAAGCAGAAAAGGAGTCAACTACCAAAAACTTAACCATCCTAGTCTTACGCATGGGTTCAGTACCTAAGGATATCGGTAGGATGACCTGACCCATTGGATCTACCACTCCTCCGCCAAAACCGAACAGGGCTGTATCTACTGGCTGCAATGTTATATCTAGATTCATCTTCTTATACGCCTCATAGAATAAGACGTCAACTGAGCTACCCGTGTCTACCATTATCCTGGCTACGTCAAAGTTAGCCACGGTTGCCGTGATGACTAGTGCATCATTATGTGGTGCCTGCAATCCTTCATATCATGGGGCCCGAATTGGATTACCGGTCCTTCGTTAATTTTATGGACCTCTTCTTTTGAACCTCCTGGTGTAGATCGGGCGTACGCCTTCCTAGCTCGGTTGGAGTCTCCATCTGTAGGACCTCCTAGAATCATTTGGATGAAACCCCTCGGAGCATGGTAGTGGTTTTCTCCAGGGGCAGCTCCAGCTTTCCCTTCTTTAGTATCTCTTTCTATCCAGGTCGGCCGGGCTTTTTTACGTTCAATCATTTCTTCTCTTCTTCCTTTACCCAGTCGTCCAGCCATCCTTTCTTATCATCCTCTCTATCTCGTCTTTCAGATGCCGACATTCCTCTGTATTATGCCCATATTCATTATGGAATGCGCAGAATAGATTCGACTTGGGCTTAGTTGGAGCTGCTGAGTGATTATATGGCCATTTTAAGCCCTTATGCTTCGCAATAGCCATCAAGATATGTGCCCTTGGGGCAACCAGGGGAGTGTATTGTCTAGGTTCCCCGGAACAGGCAAAAGAGGTCGTTCTTCCGGCTTTAGCTTTCTGACAAAACCTCCTCCCTCTTTGCCTGGCTCTCTTCTATCTCTCTTTCTTTCTCCCTCATCTCTTTTCATTCGCTGAGCTTCTTCCATGTTAATATATTTTTCAGCTCGGGCTAACAGGTCATCAAAACTTCTGGCTGATTTCTTAGCCAACGACCTAAAGAATTCCCCATCCTGCAAACCTTGGGCCAGGGCATTGGAGAGTACCTCCTGCGTGGCTGAGGGTACTTCTAAAGCAGCAGCTGTGAATCTTTTTATATAACTTCGTAGAGCCTCGTTGTCTTTCTGCTTTATACTGAATAAAGTCAAGGACGTTTTTTGGTGTTTTCGAGAACTTGCAAATTGATGCAAAAAGGCAGAACTAAACTCCTCAAAAGAGTTAATTGAGTTGGGGGGCAACTGGCTAAACCATTGTTGGGCTGATTTTGACAGGGTAGTCAGGAATACCCTACATTTAACCCCATCGGAATACCTGTGCAAGAGAGCTGAATTTTCGAACCTGCACAGATGTTCCCATGGGTCAGTGGTACCATCATAATCATAATTTAAGGACCTGAAGTTGGCTGGTAGGTCGTCCATCATCACTTCCTCAGCAAATGGAATTCCTCTCTTGGTTACTGTATTCCTTCCCGCCATTTTCATCTTCATCTCTTTCAGTTCATTATGTAAATCTTCCAATTTTTCGATACATCTGGCTCTTTCATCTTACTCCGGCACTTCCCTGTATGACTTTCTTCCAACCTTTCAGGGCGGAGTGATTTTTCCGGTAGCCCTGGCGGTGGGGTGGTGGATTAGCATCCCTCCTTCTTAACGCTACATCCACCGCAGTTGTGATCAGATTTGTCAACTGCTCCATAGTAAACTGGCCGGCATTTCCTGCTCTGAATTTCGGCGCCTGCATGGTTCGACGCGGTGGAATCCCAGGTGTTACCGGGGGGGCTATCATTCTCCCCCACTCCTGAACCTCTGGATCATGGTTGCGCCTGACGACTGGTGGTGGAGCTTCACCGGATGTTCCTTCGCCCAACAATCTTTTCCTGCCATCTCACGTCTTAACTCAAGATTCCCACAGACGGCGCCAACTTAATGCACCAATTGGAGGAGGTGCACGCCAAGTCCTAGTCCACTGCTTCTGCAACTTGTCACCAATTGGAGGAGGTGCACGCAAGTTCTAGTCTTCTGCTCTGCTCGTCTCCGCTGGAACACCTGCACAAAACGCCGGCGTGACCCGGCGTAAGAGCTCCGACGCTCAAGTCAGTGACAGCCCTTTGGAAGAGTATGAAAAAAGATAGATATGTGTATTCTTGATATATCAAAAGTGTAACTGTGTCATGTTTGTATTCCTTATTTATAGATGCCAAATAAGGGTAGAAAAGAGATTTCAAACCTCAATCTGTTATAACAGATTACTGTGTGCGTGCCCATATTCTCTGATTTGCCCCTAAAAGATTCCCTGTCGCTTTCTAACCGTAACCGTTTCCTCTTCATTATTTTCGTGAACTTGCCCGACCTAGAGGTCGGTCAACTCCCTGAATTCGTCAGATCTGGAGGTCAGTCAATCCCTTGAACTCGCCCAACCTGTAGATCGGTCAACTCCCTGAACTCGTCCTGACTTTTGTCCATCTAGCTCCCATCCCCATAATCCAAGCTGTGCAGGTCTGTCCCGACCTAGATCACACCAACTTCATACTTATAAAGTGAAGCACGTGGGTCAGTCCCGACCTATATCACATCATAATCTAAATTATATAATCAGGTCAGTTCTCCGAGCTTGTTTTAGTGACTTAATAGTTGAAGTTTTAATCTAATAATATTCTAAAAACTATTAAATATCGCACTAAAAATTGACACAATAGAAATGGTTGTTGTTTCATGACAAATTATGTGGAAAATTCTATTATTAACGATTGTGAATGAGAAAAGATTTTCGAAAAGTGAAAAAAGATGGAACATAATGAAGAAAAAAAATTGTAGGTACAACGATGAATCCGACCATTATGACTTTTTAATGATCTTAACTTTTCTTAATATTTTTGAAGTTCACTCAAATCATTGAACCATTTTTAAGGCTCACACAAAAAGAATAAATATTTTAATTTGGTCTTGTTAGGTTTATTTTTAAATATGGATCAATGAGTTGGAAACTACGGGAAAAGTTGATTAGTTTAAAGAAAAAGTTAATATGATTAATCTTTTTGGGTTATGCAGCTGTTCTACCACAAACACGATAATAACTTCTAGGGATCATGCGTCTGTGCAGATCAAAGTTGGGCATTTGGATGAGACCAGTTAAGGAGCGAGTAGGCGGTTTGGAGCCGGCTATTGTTTTCCCTCACTTGTCTGTAATATTAAATTTACATATAATGTAATATTGTTCTATGTGTCTCGAATTTATTGCTCTCATTTTCATTTTAGGACGTTCCAAAGTCCGTCAAACAACAGTGATTTGTACTGGTTAGCTTCTCATCTCAAGCGGTTGAAAATTTTGGAAGTTTTTGTTCTGAGCGCTGTATGATTACATTGCAATTGTTCGCATTTTTCTAGGGAATGAATTTCTTTCTATATTACATCCTGGGACTGATGCTAATTTGGCTGGTTTAGAATAGTTTCTCAAGCCACCTCTGCTAACAGTTCTTTCCCCTTTGGTTGTCTGTTCGAACTTCCGACTTAGTCTACCAATGCCTAAATGTATTCTTGAGATGCAAATACTTGTACCTATTTACTTGAGGTCGCTCTTTTTTCCAGGACTAATTATGAATCGACAATCTGGCAACGTAGCTCTGGCTTTGTAACTATTAGTGCCGAGGGTCAGACGGTTATATTTGCTCCGTAGTAGAACATCAAATATCAAAGTATAGAAGGTACATAAGAGGAACCCTCTTAGTTATTCCTAAATCAAATATCGAATACATAGAGTGCATGCTAATAATTTTATCATGGCTTACCTAGAAATTGTCTGGCTATTCTTCCATTTGCTCCCTCTGGGAAGAACCCGCCTGGAACGTGCTCGTTGCCGGTGCCATACACGATCCTAAGTATCTCTGGGGGAGTTCTGCTGTAGGAGAGGGAGTTGTAGTCAGCAGATAACACGTTGCTTTCGGTCCGATTCTCTGCCCCAAGAAATGGAGGTACAATAATGCCTTCATCCTTTATTCCCCACATTGCCAATCGGTTTCTCAACTCAGAAATTCGACCTGTGAACTCTGCCACTGTGTGGTTGTATGGATGCACCACCTCTGCCACACGTTCGTACAGGTACCCTCTTATAACTGCATCTTGCCCTGCTTCCACCCCCAATAGTCCTGCCAAAAGCTGTAACCCTCCATTTAAATGCTTGCATTTTCATTTTTCCAGTGATAACTAATTAGTAACTTCTGAATGCATTTTGCTTATCGTTGACATGGAGTTAAGTAGTCCTTTTATTTTAGGCCTAAAAGTTAGAAAGTTGCATATATTGCACGAAAATTAGTTTTAGGACTGACCAAATAAATGTAGATCGTAGTCATTGTAGTACAGAGGCGGGATCTCAAAGAGTTTATGAAGATTCAAGGTTGGGAGTTTTGATGGACCTACCCGTTTTGTGATATAGCCATTGAGCTTAGGATTCGTGCCCACATAGCCCAGTATTCCGACATATGGAACTACATAAGAAGCCAACATGTAGCTGAGGCTGTCAAGGTAAGGGTCGAAAGGTGGCACCAGTTTGTAACCAAATGCTTCATTGAATAGCTTTGCAAAGTTTTTGGCACTAAGATCCAACAAAGGCCTAGGAAATCCACCTACTGTTGTTTTAAGGGCCCTGCATTACTATCACACTATGTTAGTTCATATTATGATACACTTTTATCAAGAAATAAAAAAAAAAACAGTGGCTTCTGTGGCAAGATATGTGGAACCTAAGGTGGCCAACTTCTTGAAAGGCGAATTCTTCAATGATATTTCTTGTGAGGAAATCAAGATTTGCTTTCTGAGCACCGATGGGTGGAGGGCCGCCCATGACCAACTCAGGTGCAACGTGGTCGAGTCCATAGCCAAGGGAGCTCCACAGGAATAAGTCTGCTTCCATGTGCTCTAGATTCTCTGCAAACTGCATCATGTCTATATCCCCTATGTACACTGGAGTTCCAGGCTCTGGATACCCTGGGGGCCACAATGGATTGGACTTAACCGTGTGCCTCCCACTTGACACCAAGATAATAAACATTAACATAACATTAATGGTGGTGGAGGCTGAAAGAACCTCCATTTTTTTTTTTTTTGTGTATTTGGATGGAAATAGAGCCAGATGGAAGAGGGCTTTGATTGATGTCACACACATGAGATGCCAAGGGTGCTTATAAATGCTTACACAACCATTGCCAACACCCCCCAACATCCTCAACCCCCCACCCCAAAGCCCGCACTAACGACAAAATTGGGAAAGAAAGAAAGTGAGCCTAAAATAGGTTTCTCATCTTGGACAAGTAATACTATATTAAAACAGCATTTAAGGTTCATGCTACTTGTAGGAAGTAGTGTTGTTCAGTTTGCTCTGTGTGTATGCTCCTCTTGTAGTTCCACGGCATCATTGAGTTCAGTTTGTGCCTATCAACTAAACTAAGCTAATCTTCAACTTGATACATT
The DNA here is from genome assembly GCA_019321725.1 of Paulownia fortunei. NCBI lineage: Eukaryota > Viridiplantae > Streptophyta > Magnoliopsida > Lamiales > Paulowniaceae > Paulownia > Paulownia fortunei. The sequence goes on from CM033108.1 coordinate 7,527,334, forward strand.
TGCTTACACGAAAATATTATACGATTATATCCTTTCTGCATTCTCTTGCTTTTTCTAATTGTGACTTCAACTGTCGACTTTGCTAAACACATTAGATTTTTACCTTGTTTTGCAAAACTTAAGGACATTGTTCTCTTCATTGCCTTATCAAGCATTGTTGCTGCTGCAAGTTTTCATTGAAGACACATTGACATAACCGGTAAAAAATGAACATAAAAAATTTGGTAGTGATTAGTTGCACCTACTACTTGCTCAATTCTACGTCAAACCTATTTATACTATGATTTTCAGCTATTCTTTGTGCACACAAGTCATGACTCGTACTATGTTTGTTGAAGAAGTTAAAATGAATAAGTAGAAAATGAGTGCAAGAAGTTTCAACAGCTCATACCGGACTTCAGATTTTTCTTTCATAGTTTTCTGTTTGTACAGTTAGTATATAGAGATTTGTGAAAAGTTCGAGCTCGTTTGGTTTTATTTTCGTTCTTTTTCTGTTTTGTATTTTTAAATGTTGAAAGAATAAAATTTTATTGATTTGGCATGAAAATGAAAATATGTATATGAATTAACAGATTGAAGAGAATGATTATTTTAGTTGATGTGACAAGTGTTTTACTTTGACAATATTTTCAGTTCAAACTTTCAAACAATTGATTTTGCAACTCTTTATTTATTTATCTATTTTTCAGACATAGATAAGGCTTTAATAATAGAGACATCAAATCAAGTGTTTGAAAAGTTATTTGAGATTATAACAAATCTATGGTATCTGGATGAGAGGTGTTAGGTGGTTAATTTCCAAATATAACTTATTTTTTTCGTGCAATGAAATTTGACCCCCCCTGGAATGGCCTTTTAAGCTTGCTTTGTGCGTCCCTGCACTTAGTTGGAAATTTTTACAATCTTTCATAGGGCCATTGATCTACAATTTCAATTCTTGTATTAAATTATAGATCGTTAATCCTATTAATGGCTTGAGTGAGATTAATTTCTTTTTTTTAAATAAAGTGATTAAATATGGAGTATCATTATATCATACATCACTTAACAATTAATTATTTGTTAATTAATAATTAACAAATACCAAATATTAATAATCACTCTGATAAAAACAGATAAATATCTACACATCAAGTGAGATTTAAACCACCATCTCAAAATTTTGGGCCTCAACTTTATCATTTAAAATAGATTTCATTGAAGAAGGGATGATTGGTGATATAAAAGTGACCACAAGTAAGCTCATATATGAGTTTACTACACACTAATTAAACAAAAACAAAAAAAAGACACCAAACTAAGCGCTATTTGCTTCAAACATAAGTGGTTCCAACCTAAAAATCTTACACGCTAGGTGAACTAACTAACCTATTTATTTTATAAATAACTTGTGCTTTGTATCTTGAATTGATGGCTAAAGCTCTACTTAATGAGGTAGCGAGTCCTTAGATTATATATAGTAATATTTTTTTATTTTATGATATTTTTATTTTGAATAATATTTAAGTAAGTAGCATGCAATTATTACTTCACTTTTTGAAATTTTATTGAGAATATCTATAATTAGCTAAGGTTGTTGGTTATTTCTGCTAATGTACAAGTCAAACGAAGGAAATCCATATTAGATTACTTTTCAATTTCGAATAACAACTTACACGTGTGTTCAACAGGGAAACAATGAATTGTAAAAGAAAAGTTGTATATATGGTTGATACTACTTATATTGATTTCATATATGTTAGAGTAGTGTTCGGTCTGTTAATTGTTCTAATCGTTCTTATACTTTTGTGAATTATTTTTATTTATATTAATATCATTTAAATGATAATTTTTATCTTAAATTTATCGTAAGAATTAAATAAAGTTCTTAGATCACACATAACTATGGGACATGGTTGCGCATATAATGGTGATCGTGGAATATACCTCTAAGGCTGTGATCTTAAAACGTTCTAAGTTAAGAATCAATGAGACGGGACATCATTGATCTCGTTGAAACTTGCGCATACGATGCAGGCTCGAAAGGAGGATGCCTCGTTCCATAGGTATTGGTGTGGAGACACTAGTACATGTATGCGGGTGCTTGTTGGGAACAAGTACATTGAACAACCCCATCTGAAAATTCCTAATTGAAAATATTCTATTGTCGAATGAGAATTTTCTCATTACGATAGTACAAGAATTAATCCTAGGACTTGAGGCACCATGGTAATTTTATGCATGATATGTTGTACTTTGATATATTTTTCGATTGCATGACAATCACAAAGGATTTATATTGGGTGTAACATCTTCATGTATGAACATTAATGAGTGGCCAACAAATGATCCGTCATCTATCTAGATGAATAGGTGAATCTCCTATGTGTTCCAGTGTACTTGACTCTAAAATCCTTGGCCAAGGTTGGATGAAAATTAGACGTGGGGTTTTCTAATTATTCATCATCGAGTCAAGCTATTAGGAATAGAAACATAGTTATTGAGCTAATGGGGTTTCGACTTAACATTCATACCCTATGCTAAATCAGGAGATTAGATGACGGAATGATCGTACTTGCATGGTATTCGTAATTGAAATAGGTTCGCACATTCACCTTAAACTAGGAGTCATGATGCATTACTAGATGCTTTCCATGTCTTGTGGGTTCTTGGAATTAATGAGTTAATTTTAAGAGAAATAATTAATTGAATTAATTAATCAGAACAATTAATTATTCAACTAAGTCACAAGAGTTGTGAGCCCACGGCTAGTTTAAAGTGAACCTAAGGCTTGGACAATTCCATTTCTAGTCTAGAAATTAATCCAAGTGTTGGATTAAATTAATTAATATGATTAATTAATGGGGTTAAATTAATTCAAGTGTGGAATTAATTCAATTAATTAATTAGATTAATTGATTGGACCTAATTGGATTAGAAAGCCCAATTGGAATATTTAATTAATTGATTGAATCAATTAAGTAAGATGGACCTAATTAATTAAAAAAATTAATTTAATTGATTGGATCAATTAAAGTAGAGTCTAATTGATTACTTAGACCTAAACCCATTAGGTGTGGGCTTGTAGGAAGCCCATTAAGAAATTGGATTGGTAATCCAATTCCTAAAGGAAGTTGAATTGAAAATTCAATTTCTAAGAGGTACAAGGAAAAAGGAAAGTTCTTATAGGATAAGGAAACTTACCAAAAGAGTTGGAGATAAGAAAGGAAGAAGAGTCCTATATGGAAAGTAATAGTGGTTGCCTTTATTGACAATCTTGTTGGATATTTTTATGAGAATTTTAATTGCAGATTTGTGTGAAGAAAAATAGTTTTCTTTCATCCCCAAAAATTCGTCCTTCCTTTCCTTTCAATCTCCAAATGTTCACCAACCTTTTATCTAGTTTAATTCTTGATTTAATTGTTGAATTAAGAATTAAATTAAACATCTAAAATACTAATTGTTAGTGTGTTCTTATTCCAAATAAAATTATTGTAGGATAGAATTATTGAATCGAAAACTACTAGCACAGGATTTGATTGCGAGTGGGCATCCAAGATGTGGATACCGTTAGAGGGATAACATTTGGGATCCTAGAAGTGAATCAGATTTCAATCAAAGGGTTTTGAATTGAAGAATATGGAGATACTTTCATGCAGGGATAACGATTTGAATCGTTTCAATCCTTACATCAGCTGGAGTGCAATCAAGGTAAGAGTTTCTAAAACATTCTTACTTTAACTATTAGAAAACGCACAACTGAATAATCGCGAAAGGATTTCGGAATTTATTTTAATTACATAAGATGTAATATATATTTATGTTTCTTGAAAAAATTTAAATTCCGCTGCGTATACGTCTCCCGGGATCGCGCGAACCCAATAGTGGTATCAGAGCTAAGGTTCGTGCGTTTTTGATACTTTTCGATTATGTTTATTTAATATATGTGATAGATTAAATATTTATATGTGTGATTGGTTTTGAATCAATTAATATTCTTTGTTTGGAATTAATATTATTAATCATTTTAAATGTTAAAACGTTTTAAGAACTGATATGAGTTAAGAAATTGGATTTCTTGATTTTCAAGAATTTCAAGATTTATGAATTCTTGCATTTCTTGATGTAAAAATTTCAAGATTTGTGAAATTTTGAATTTCTTGAAACGTGGCAAGAAATAAAAAAAAAAAATTGGTATGCCGACCACGCGCGGGCGCCAGGTCGCTCGCCGCCACCCGACGTGTGACGTCGCGTAGGCTGCCAGCCACCCGATGTGCGAGCGCCCAGCCACCCGACGTGTGATGTCGGGTGGGCAGCCAACACCCGACGCGTGATGTCAGGTGGGTAGCCAACACCCGACGTGCGGGCATCAGTTAGCCCGTTGGCACCCGACGTGCGGCGCCCAGCCCCCCGACGTGTGATATCAGGTGGGCTGCCGGCCACTTGACATCCGGCGTCAGGTCGCCCGCTGGCACCCGATGTGTGGGCATCCAGTCACTCGACGTGTGATGTCGGGTGGGCTGCCGGCCACCCGACATCGGGCGCCGGGTCGCTCGCTCTTACCCGACGTGTGATGTCGGGTGGGTTGTAGGCCACCCGAAGTCGGGCGCCGGGTCACCCACTAGCACCAGGCGTGCGGGCACCCGCCACTCGACATGTGACGTCAGGTGGGCAACCGACACCCGACGTGCGGGCGTTGGGTGGCCAATCGGCACCCGATATATGGGCGCCTAGCGGCCCGACGGGTGGTCTGCCCAGCCACTCGATGGGCAGCAGCCTTGTTGAACTGTTGTCCACCCTATCTTGTTACGTAATTGTTACGTGAGGTTTATGATTTTTTTATTTTAAAATTAAATGTTAATTTTAATTTTTGAATAATCATTTTTCATAAAAAACCCAAATTGGAAAGAAATTGCACATAACATAATCGATAAATTTATATGTTTCCATTATCATGTGATGATTTATGTTAAGCATGCTAGTTGGATGATCATGGAGCCTAGGCCAATGTGATTGATTTAATTTTATGCATAATTGGTTATTTTTGGATTTTAATTAAAATGAGACATGCGAGTCTCACCTTTCTCTGTTTTATTCTTGATGTACTTCTATCTCCCTCCTATGTATCTCCCGTTGGAATTGTTCTAAGGTTTCTTGTAGTTTTAGCAAATGTATTGAGAGTAAAATTAGGCGGTGAGGTTAATCTTTTTGTAATTTGGCGGACATTACAATAACATTGAATGAAGAGGAGGAAAAACGAGGAAAAAGGCCCATGAATGTATGGGATATATTTATGTAATAGATAGGTCTATTTGCATTTTAATTATCACCCTTAGATTGACCTAAATCCAATTTGGCTCAAGTGGATCGCATAAAATTAAAGGCTCATGATCATCTATTTATTTTAGTATGTATGTTATACATGTTGTGTTTATTTAATGTTTCCTTATGATGTATACTTGTCATCATTAGGATAGTGAACATTAAATAAATAAGAAAAGAAAACGATGAGACCTTGTATGAAAAATCTAGTATGATCCTCACTTGAAAATATTTCAAGTTGAGAACCTTTATTAGTTCGATATCAAGCATAAATGGGCAATATTGGGTAGGAACCAATCGTCCATGCCTTCCATCAAAAGTAGTGGCATGTCGATACGTTACCATATTTAGTCCGTTGACCATGAGTCGTGGGATGTGCTAAGTGTAGGCAAGCTGTGACCACTACTAAGTATTGAGATGCCCATAGGGTGGACTCGTTTTATTGTTGGCCATGAGTTGTGGGACGTTTAGATGCTCTATTTACGTGGATATTTGATGGGTAATGTTTGACACTTAGTACCATATGGGCTCATAAACTTGGGGTGTATGGCAAGGCTAGTTGGACTTCAAGCCCACTAAGAAATTAGATTTCTCGAATTTCCATCTAGAGGGTGATGGGATTTGAATAAAATAGTGGGAGATATTTATGATTAAAGACCATATCATAAATGGATATTAATTGAATGAATGCTTAAATTTCTGCCTCGCATAGGATAATGGTTATCGCTAGTAATTCCACATAGGATAATCTAGACAAACTTACTAACTCAATATAGATGTTTGTCACCATTGTGGATATTTAGGGCATAGAAAGAGGAAACACAATTATTGACTTGCTTAGTTGAATTAGAAGGGGTTCTAATTCAAGTTTATACATTGTTGATATCAACCATTAAGGTTGATAAATTTTTTCTTGGATATTGGATATCGGGTATGATCCCATCTTTGCAAGGGGTTGCAGTGGATGACAAGAAAAATGGAGACTAAGATAAAGGAGAATCCTTAAGCTTGAAAATAAAGTAAGTGTTGTTTTATTGGCTATAGAAATGATCCACTTAACTTTTGATGGAATTATAATAGTATTAGTTAATTGTCTTGATACATTGACAAATGAACTATACAATCCCAACATTCCATGCTACATAATCAACAAAGTAATCTAAGAATTAGATAATCAAAATAGTGCATACTTATGATTAGCTAGATTAGGTCATATCTCTAAAGAAAGAGTTTAAAAGATGGTACATTTGCTTGACCTTTTGGACTTGTATGAGGTGCTAACTTGTAAATCTTATATTTAGGAAAATATGACCAAATCACCATTTGTGGGATAAATGGAGCAAACCACGCATTTAGATGTGATCCAAAGGGACGTAAGCAGTCCACTAAGTGTTAGTGTACAAGCGAACTATTTTTACTTTATTATTCTAAAATCCTTTGAAGGGTTCAAAGAATTTAGACATGAAGTAGAGAATTAAATCGGTCAAAATATTAAATCAATCAATGTGATTGATGAAGAGAATACTAAGGTGGTAAGTTCTTGATTATCAAACGGAGAATTAGATTCTCACTTTAAGTGAATCCAAGTTGAGTTTCACTTATTACTCATTCATTTTAAAAATTTACCCTATAATCGATAATATTCTTATCAAGTAAGGATATCATCTAAATCGGTGCTCAAAACATCATATGAGATATGATGTGGTAAAAGACCCCTAGCATATATACCTAAAGGTATAAAGAGGCCTGCTTCTTTAAAGTAGTTAGTGGGAGATATGATGGATGTGAATCCAGCTTATGCAAATATGTGGGGTATTCAAATGAATCTAAAGAATACCATTTCTATGGTTCCTAAGAACAAAAGAGTTTGTTTTTTAGCTATACCACCTTCTTGAGAAGAAGAAATTTCTATTAGATAGAAATTGCTAGACCATAGAATTTGAAACAGTTCAAGAACCACAGTTTGTCTCACAAGTGGCAATGGTGTATGAACAAATTACTAAAACTTCTAGTACACAACCTCCAAAGAGATCTAAAAGGATCTTGGGGCTACTTATACGATAAGAGTCTCTTGCTAGAGAGCAACAAGGAGGATCTCATTTTTAAATATTAATTTACATAAGGAGTAAAGATGTATGACATCAATTCAGAAATTCGAAAAATGCCATGCAATCCAAAATGGACTCTATGTACTCCAACAAGGTTTGACCTTGGTGGCCCATTAGTGGGAATGGTTCCCATTAGCTGCAAACGGGTCTACAAATATAAATTGAAGAACATGGGGAGGTGGTGACCTATAAAGACAGGACTGGTAGCAAAGTGTTATGCTTATAGTCAAGGTGTTGACTATTGAGGATACTCTTTACTAGACGTGATGCTAAAGTCCATTTAGAGTATGCTAGTTATATCTATGTATTACGATAACTACATATGGTAAAGGGATATGAAGACCATCTTTCTCAATAGGGGTATTGAGAAAGGGATATAAGTTAAGTGGTCTGAGGTCTTCATATCAAACAAACGCAAGCAAAAAGTTTGCGAGATTTAAAGATCTGTTAAGAACTCAAAATAAATTTTCCGAATATGGAACATTCGATTCTCTAAAGAAATCAAATGGTTTGGTTTTCTTAGGAATGCGAATGAGCCATATGTGTACAAGAGGGTTAGTGGGAGTATGGTGATGATTGTTGTGTTTTACATTGATGACATTTTACTCATAGAGATGATGTAGAAATGTTGCAGTCAACTGAGACTTGTCATCTACAAAGTTCTCCAAGAGAGATTTGGGATAAGCATCCTAGGGATTGGGGATTGAGATTTATAGAGATAGATCTGAAAGGATGCTTGGACTATCCTAAATTCAAGTACATAGATTAGATGCTAAAAGAGTTTAGCATGGAAAAATCCTAGGAGAGATTATTGTTTATGAGTCATGGGATTTTTCTTTTGAAGTCCTCGTCCCCAAAGACTTTTGAATGAAAGAGAAATAATGACTCACATGTTTTATGCATCCTTGAAAGAAAGCATAAAATATGCAAATCTATGTACATGATTTGATATTAGAAATGCTCTGAGTGTTACGAGCAAAATATTAAACAATTTAATACGAAAAGCATTAGAAGTCGTAAAGACGGTCTTTAGTACTTATGAAACACTAAGGATTTCTTTTTGGAGTTCAGTTATGGAGAACTGAAACTTAGATGCTTCATCTAGTTTTTAGTTTAAAGTAGATAACTTGAAGTCTATGTCTAAATTTATGTTTATCCTAAATGGTGGGACGGTTAGTTGGAAAGAGTTCCAAACTTATAACAACCATGGATTCCACTACCATGGTTGAATACATTTGGGCATACGATACTGGAAAAATGGATTGTTTGGATAAGGAACTTAATCTAAATGGTAGATATAGTTCCAACCATTGTTAATTGAGTATTGGAGTACTGCGATAACAATGGGGGCTATTGCACAAGCAAAGAAGTCAAGGTCTCATCAAAGGATCCAAGCAGAAATAGATTAGCGATATCTTGGTTATGAAAATCATTGGTAGAGGCAACATCAGTGTGGAAAGATTTGCCTCGGCAGAAAATATAGCAGACCCACTGTTTTAACCCTTTAGATAAGTATTTGAAGGACATCTTCAGAAGATGGGCTTTAATACGAGGGCAATTGTCTCTAGGGCAAGTGGGAGATTGTTAGAGTAGTGCCCGGCGTGCCAATTGTTCTGGTCGTTCTTATACTCTTGCGAATCATTCTTATTTATATTAATATCATTTAAATGGCAATCTTTATCTTAAATTCATCATAAAAATTAGATAAAGTTCTTAGATCACACATAGCTATGGGGCATGGTTGCGCATATGATGGTGATCGTGGAATATACCTCTAAAGCTGTGATCTTAAAACGTTCCAAGTTAAGGATCAATGAGACGGGACATCATTGATCCCGTTGAAACTTGCACATACGATGCAGGCTCGAAAGGAGGATGCCTCGTTCCATAGGTATTGGTGTGGAGACACTAGTACATGTATGCGGGTGCTTGTTGGGAACAAGTACACTGAACAACCCCATCTGAAAATTCCCAATTGAAAATATTCTATTGTCGAATGGGAATTTTCTCGTTATGATAGTGCAAGTATTAATCTTAGGACTTGAGGCACCATGGTAATCTTGTGCATGACATGTTGTACTTTGATATATTTTTCGATTGCATGACAATCACAAGGGGTTTATATTGGGTGTAATATCTTCATGTATGAACATTAATGAGTGGCCAACAAAGGATCCGTCACCTATCTAGATGAATAGGTGAATCTCCTATGTGTTCCACTATACTTGACTCTAAAATCCTTGGCCAAGATTGGATGAAAATTAGACGTGGAGTTTTCTAATTATTCATCATCGAGTCAAACTACTAGGAATGGAAACATAGTTATTGAGCTAATGGGGTTTCGACTTAACATCCATATCCAGGCTAAATCAGGAGATTAGATGACGGAATGACCGTACTTGCATGGTATTCATAATTGAAATAGGTTCGCATATTCACCTTAGACTAGGAGTCATGATGCATTGCTAGATGCTTCCCATGTCTTGTGGGTTCTTGGAATTAATGAGTTAATTTCAAGAGAAATAATTAATTGGATTAATTAATTAGAACAATTAATTGTTCAACTAAGTCACAAAAGTTGTGAGCCCACGGCTAGTTTAAAGTGAACCTAAGAGGTCACACACAAAACTTGGACAAGTCCATTTCTAGTTTAGAAATTAATCCAAGTGTTGGATTAAATTAATTAATGTAATTAATTAGTGGGATTAAATTAATTCAATTGTGGAATTAATTCAATTAATTAATTAGATTAATTGATTGGACCTAATTAGATTAGAAAGCCCAATTGGAATATTTAATTAATTAATTGGATCAATTAAGTAAAATGAGCCTAATTAATTAAATAAATTAATTTAATTGATTGGATCAATTAAAGTAGAGTCTAATTGATTACTTAGACCTAAACCCATTAGGTGTGGGCTTGTAGGAAGCCCATTAGGAAATTGGATTGATAATCCAATTCCGAGACGAAGTTGAATTGAGAATTCAATTTCTAAAAGGTATAAGGAAAAAGGAAAACCCTTATGGGATAAGGAAACTTACCAAAAGAGTTGGAGATAAGAAAGGAAGAAGAATCCTATATGGAAATGACTTGTAGTTGCCTTTATTGACAATCTTCTTGGATACTTTTATAGGGATTTTAATTGCAGATTTGTGTGAAGAAAAATAATTTTCTTTCATCCCCAAAAATTCGTCCTTCCTTTTCTTTCAATCTCCAAATGTTCACCAACCTTTTATCTAGTTTAATTGTTGAATTAAGAATTAAATTAAACATCTAAAACACTAATTGTTAGTGTGTTGTTGTTCCAAATAAAATTATTTTAGGATAAAATTATCGAATCGAAAACTACTAGCATAGGATTCAGTTGCGAGTGGGCATCCAAAATGTGGATACCGTTAGAGGGATAATATTTGGGATCCTAAAAGTGAATCAGATTTCAATCAAAGGGGTTTTGAATTGAAGAATATGGATATACTTTCATGCAAGGATAACGATTTGAATCGTTTCAATCCCTACATCAGGTGGAGTGCAATCAAGGTAAGAGTTTCTGAAACATTCTTACTTTAACTATCAGAAAACGTACAACTGAATAATCGCGAAAGGGTTTCGGAATTTATTTTAATTACATGTGATGTAATATATATTTATGTTTTTTAAAAAATTTTAAATTCCACTGCGTATACGTCTCCCAGAATCGCGCGAACCCAACAATATATTGGGTTAAGATTATCGAGTTGAGCAAAGTTAGAACAATTTACTTGGTTGTTGATTTGAAACTTGTGAAAATGAGCATTGAATCGGACTGCTTTATTAAGATAATTCATCCCAATCCATGAGAGAGGCTTATATTAGCACTAAAATATTCGGCTCAATTAGTTATGGCGAACTACTATAATTATTATATGGGTTATATAAATGAATTTAGATGGGGTAAGGCCTATGATAGTGACTACGTTTAGGATGAACCAATTTGGATAGTCTGCCCTAACTTATGATGAATGCTCAATTGATGATTTTGGAAGACCTAAATGCTAGGAGGATTGTTCTATTAGGATGAAAATCCTAAATGATAAGGGTGGTAGGAATGGGTTCTTACCTAGGAAGAGGTTAAGCTATAATTGAAGTTACATTACTCCTGTATATGGGCTTCTAGATAAGGCTAAGGTATGCTTTACATTCAACACATTCATTTGATAATACTCTTTAATACTTGATTCTAACTTATATATTGATTTTTTTTTGCTGGACTAAAACCCAACACTCCGAATAATAGATTTGTAGGAATTTTCAAGGACTATACATGTCACCCGTTAAGGAATATTAGAAATTTTGGTGGTGTTAATTTGACACATATCAAGTGGCGCTGTCTATAAGAACGATTAAGCTGAGGTATACGACAACCATGCTTGAAACAATTGTCCAAGGACATAAAGGAATTTCTCTACCAGATTGACTGTCTCTAGCAAGCTCCCCTGATGGACGAAATAGGAAGGGAACCAATGCTTTTTGTGTTGCAACCTCTACCTCTCTAGGCAAAAGGAGCGAGAAAAAAAGTGGCATGAGTTGCACCACCCCTACCTCATCTAGTAGATAGGATTAACAATGAACCAAATAGGAAAGCATTGTCAAGGAAATTTAGAAATATTCTGGCTACGAAGTGGAGATTTATAACTAGCTCAGAATAGAATGAGAATGTCTAGGATCCTAGACAAATATTATAGAGTATGGAAGATCTCTATAAGGAGATGACATAAAAAAATAGATGAATGAACATGAACCTCCTAACTCAAGGTAGGGCACAACATGATTTGTGACTTGACCTAACTGAAAATTCCTAGCCAAGCAACTTTTGAATAACATGGATTGACCTTGACCCAATATAATGGTGAGTTGAGAGTTCCTGACCTTGTGAATAACATCGATTGAGCTAGGCCTGATAATAGTTGTACCTTGAGAATATTTGGCTAAGTTCCTTTATGAATAACATGATTGAGCTCGCCCCAATGATATTGATAAGTAGAGCATTCTTGGTTGAGCTGCTTGCAAATAATATAGATTAAGCTCAATCCAGTAATAGTGGTAAGTTGAGAATTCTTGGAGCTCATAGTGAATAAAATGGATTGAGAGCTCATTGTGAATAACATGGATTGAGCTCGACCCAATGATAGTGATAAGTTGATAATTCATGGTCGAGCTTCTTCAATAATATGGATTGAGTTGGGCCCAATGATAGTGCTAAATTGAGAATTCCTAGCTAATCTCTTTGTGAATAACATACATTAACTTCAACCCAATAATAGTGGTAAGTTGAGAATTCCTGATCGAGTTCCTTGTGAATGTCATTGATTAACGTCAACTCAATGATAATGGAAAGTTAAATTTCTGGCCGCGCTCCTTTTGAATAATATGAATTGAGCTCGACCCAATGATATAAGTTGAGAGTTCCCGAGCGAGCTGGATTAATGCATAAGGTTATAACAGTATCTCAATTGAATTGGACTTTTAAACTAATTAAAATCCAAGCCTAATTTAATAGGCTCGTGGAAAGCCTACTAGGATATTTATTTAATTTCTTAATTCCTAGATAAAGATGAAAAAAGATGGATAAGAAAGAAAAGTCCTAATCTCATTAGGGTTGAGATTGGATGAGTCCTTAAAAGGAACCCCATGGCTGAAATTTCAAGATCTATTCATGCAAAATTTAGCTCCCTTGGCACATAGAATCTACCTTCTCCTTTCTCTTTTATTCCTCGTCTTTGTCCCATCAAAGTTCCATACTTTGGTGCAATAGTTTAATTCTCCTTTCACAGGTTGAATTGAGAATTAAACTATCCTTTCTAGTCTAGGAAAGAATTTAAACGTACTAGTATAGATTTAATATTCGTGAAGTGTGGATACCATTAGAGGGGTGACGTGTGGATCGATTTTGCGATGAACGATTTGTCTTATTTCATACTCTACATTAGTAGGAGTGCATTCAGGTAAAATTTGTGATCTTTATATTTAATTAAGCAAGTAATTAGAAATGTACTGATTAATCATATCGGTTACCGAGAATAGATTTTATGTATGCGATATTTAATATATGTTTTATTTAAAAAATTTAAAAATTTCTATTTCATATATATTGGTACATATAAACCTAATAGATGATACTTACTAGATTGGCCCTAGCAGTCTAATGGCAAGTTTAGGAAAGTTTAGTTGATTGTTGATTTGAAGCTTCTGAAAATAAGAATTGGGCTTGGCTACCCTCTTAGGGTATTTCATTTCAATTTATGGGGGAGGCTTAAATTAGCCCCAAGATATTGGGCTCAAATAGTTGCACACTATAATGATTATGGTATAGGCCGGGTAAATGGACTTAAGATGGGGTGAGGCCTATGATTGTGTATAAGGTCATGGCCGATTTGGATTGTCCGTCCTTACCGGTACTGAAGGCCTAGTTGATGATTTAAGAAGACCCATATGCTAATATGGTTATTCTATTAGGACGGGAGCTTGAATCATAGTTTTGGTAGGAATTGACTCTTACTGAATAAAAGATTGAACTATACTTGAAATAGACCACAATAATCCTTTATATATTAGCTTCCAAATGAGGTTAAGATATCTATTACATTCAACAAATTCTTTTGACAATACTTTTTAAGCTTGATTTTGACTTATGTATCATAGGGTTTTCATTGAGTTAAAAACCAACATCCATAATGATTAATTTTACATAAATTCTCAAGAAGTGCACATGCCACTTGTTAGATATATTTGTGATGTTATATTGACATGCATAAATAATATGTTTATATTCTTAATATTCAAGTTATATGATTGAAAAAGTAAAAGGTAAAAGGCATAAAATTCCCATGTGTTAAAAGAAGTAGTTCCCCTCTGTAATATTTAAAAGTTTACACAAATAACAAAACCTCCGTTCCTTCTGGGAATGGCAACGGGGCGGGTTTAAGACGGGTTTGACAGAACCTAAGACCCACCCCGCCAAAAACTTATGTGGACCTAAGACCCACCTCGCCCCGCCTTGATATAAAACCCGTCCGACCCCAGACCCAAAATCCAACGGGTCTAATCCGCTAAACTTGTAGACCCACAAATACCTAAATAAATTAATTTTTCTAGCCTGGAATGAGAAGAATTATGTGATCTGCAACTAAAAAAAGGGTAGAATTAATAACAAAAAAAAATTGAAAAATAAATTCTTTTCCAATTGTAGTTTGTCAACTCCATCAAGTGGATTCCAATTACACCTTTTTCAAAAAGCTTTCAACTAAAAGGCTGTAAAATTCACACAACCTAGATAAATTCATCCAACTCAGATAAAGAAAATAATTCAAATTTACATACCGATTGCTAGAGAGAATGTGAAGCAGATAAATAGTTCTGTAGGATGAGAGATCTGATGTTGGAAACAGATTCCTCAAACATATGTTTCTTAGCCAACTATTTCTATAATTCTTGCAACCTCTGTTTTATTTCTTCCTTGCTTGCCATCCACTTGATTCTTGATTCTTGATTTTTTTTCTTGTATAGTTTGTTCCTATTTTTCATCTATCAAATTTCTGCCCTTATCTTGTGGCAGTAGGAGGACAACGCTAAGGAGAGGGCGAGCGATGGTAAGAATGGCGACGGGTGGCTGTGGAGTCTAAATTTCAGCATAATAATTCTAAAAAAAATTAGGAGAGTAGGAAGAAAGAATATGAAGAATGCGGCTGAAATGAATCCAATAGATGAAAAAACCCTAGCTAAATATATATATTTATATACTGGGCCGATCCGGGGCTGGTCTTTATGGACCCGTTACTCGCCCCGAACTCGCCCGGGTCCATAAAAATCAAACCCACAAATTTAAGATGGCACTTTTTGACCACAAATTTCATGTTAATTAACTAACAATCCCCACCCTTTTAATATATATATATATAAGAAAAAAAAGCAGCAAAAGACAGTGGAAAACTGTGCAAACACGTCCTCCCACCCCACAAATTTTAAATTAAAATATTTATCCATTATCTTTTTTACTTTTTAGTGTGTTAAGTAATATCTTTTAAACACAATTTTTTTTATTCTTTTTCAAAAACTAAACATAACTATGCATATATTTTTTGAAAAATTATTCTAATAAGTACTACTTTTAATTATAAAAATATTTGCTAGATTAGTAAAAATGAAACACACTCCCAGCTCCTTACCACCTATCACCTAGCCAAGCACAAACCCATCCATCCGTCCCTCCATTTCGCCACATATACCCTCGCCCAGACTCACCTTATCCCCCCTCACCCACCCCAACCCTCGCCCACCCCAGTCACAGTGTCCCTCTCTCCTGCCACCCATAAAACTCCAAATCTAAGGCTAGGAGAAAAAATGTTAAAGAATGAAAAAAATGGTAAAAAAAAAAAGAGAAGAAGGAGGCCGGGGTGGCTATGATTTAGAATGAGATGGGGAGTGAAGAAGAGTGACGTGATTAGGAAAAAATCACATATTTAATGGGCCTTTCGTAGTCCAAAATCTGAGTTGAGTATTCAAAGATTATTGATGATGGGTTGATTAATCTGTTAAGATGAGATAGCTTAGTCGAGCTGAAGTTGGTTAGATCTACCTTATCGATTTTGGATGTTCGAGCTGGTGTAGTTCAGACCTGCAGTATTGGCTTGGGTATCCGAGGTGGTGTAGTTCTAATCTACAATATTATGGAGTTAGAATGTCAAACAGTATGTTTGAGCTGCATAATGTTGAGTAATGAGTTCGGGTTAAAGATAAAGGTATGTTAATGGGAATTATTAGGGTTTTAGAAAAAGAAAGAAATCATTCCATATTAATAAACAAGATTTTAGAGGAGTGATCATATCTTTTCGTGAAGATTAGCCATAACTACAAGGTAATATAATTCTTTTCTTATTCAACTACTGTTTATACATTGCTATAAAAGGAGATATAAGGTATTATTTTTATTTTTGTTTTGGACACGCACATATATTCATAAAAATAAAGAGATTTAGCCCCCCAGGGCATAGTTCAACTGGCGGAACAATTGACTTGGACTTGCTTCCAGCGGCAGGGTGGGAGTTCGAATCTTGGTGGGAACCTGCGAATGCATTTCAATATGGAGCAATCATTGTGCTGTCAGTAGAACCCTACGACTGTGGTGTTTCGAGCGATCACTGTGGGTTAGGCTCCTTGTGCGCAAAAGTGTATAGCTCTTGTTGGAACCTGGGTGTTGGTTGAGGCATATTCCGCGATTTACCCCTCCTAGGTACTAGGGGAAGGTGTTTAGGAGGTTCAGAACTAGTTTGGCGAAGCAGAGAATCTGGGTTATCAAAACAAAAGAAACAAAAAAAATTATTTTGATTGATTGATTGACTGAGGCTCTTTATCATCTTTACTGATTTTAGTATCGGAGTGTTTATGTTGGGCATTTTCCAACACTTTGCAGGTTAATTCAGCGTAAGACTCGCTCATATTAAGGTATTATTATTTAATTAAATTTTTTGTGACTATTGTTAAATTTTCTGGCATCATCAAATAGATTTAACAAAAAAAATTATTGATTGAAGGATAAATTATGAATTCACTTCACATTAGAGGGGTAAGTGTTAAATCTAATTCTTTAGTGAGAGGGGAGGGGAATGATACATCAATCATATTTAGGGGTGTAAAGTATATTATACCCATATTAAAATGATAATGACGTTATATACATTTAAGGTATAACAGGACTTTGAACAAAAAAAAAAATTAATAGTGTTAAATTTTTTTGACAGTGAGGACACATGTGCAGACTTTCACATTTTATGGGGGTTTTTAGTTTTTCTTTTTTTTTTTAATTAATACACGATGATTTCTTTTGCATTTTCTCTTAAATACAGGATAATTTTATGCATTTTACCCTGAATAGATTACAATAGTACGCAAGGAATACTTTACAAAATTACATGTTATTCAACTTGGATAGCACCTGTCGGTAGTAAAATAGTAGAATGGAGCTCCGGGGCACAATTCAACTGGCGGAATAATTGACTTGAATTTGCTTCCAGCGGCAGGGTGAGGGTTCGAATTCTGGTGGGAATTTGCGGATGCATTTCAGTATGAAGCAATCACTATGCTGCCAGTGGGACCCTGCGATTGAGGTGTTTCGAGCGATCACTATGGGTTGGATTTCTTGTGCGCAGAAGTGTACAGTTCTTGTTGGGAACCTGGATGTTGGTTGAAACATATCCCGCAATTTACCCCTTCTAGGTGCTAGAGGCAGGTGTTTAGGATGTCCAGAATTAGTCCGATACAAGCCGGGAATCTGGATTATAAAAAAAAAATAGTAGAATGGAACACGATGATGCTATAAAATAAAAGCAAACATAAAAAAATCTAATGGACAACACTACTTAGGTAGCCAAATGCGTCAACCAAATCTTTTTTACACTAAGTATTTTGATATTATTAGAGGTAATTTCTTGTACATAATGTTAACATAATTTTGGGTATTGCTATTATGCCAGAGCTGATACAAAATCCAAACAGAAATAAATTAATGTAAAACTCAAACTCGAAAAACAGAAAAAAAAAAAAAACAAATTCAAAAAAAGAACAATAGAACATTACAAAAACTCAAAATTAGAACATTACAAAATTACACAAATTTCAAACATGAAAAAAGCCAAAAAAGGAAAAAAGAAAAAAAAAAAAGAAAACCTGAGGTAAAATCTTTCTGGATTAGAATAAAAACTAGGCAGAGAAAGCAAGAGACATACATCTGCATCAAACAGTAGCTAGAGCTGGAAAGAAAAAAAAAACAAATTCAACAAATATATGATGAATCCCTCTTATTGTTTGTCTAAAATTCTCACTGTTCACGCAACGTTACAACCACTATTATGTATACATACCCACACATAATTAATGGTTGAGGACTGTCAAGACCATTATTCTTGTGTGTCATTCAGAAAAGCAAGAGACATCTTTCTGTACATCTTGTAGCTACTCATCATCTCATCAAAAGGGGGAAGATTCTCCTTAATTATGTCAACTTGTAAGAAGTTTTTCATCCACAGATCAATCCCAGGATACTTTGCTGGATCCATCACCTTATAACCAGCAGCTTCTTGATTGAAATGAAGCCAATAAGCAATCCAACCAACCACAATATCTACATATCCAATTGCATCTCCTCCAAAGAATTTCTTCCCTCTTATTTCGCCTTCAAGAATTTCCAACCCCTCCCCCAGTAGCTTAACCCCCTCTTCTTGTTTCTCTCCTCTGTAGTGAAATGCTAATTTTATTGGCTCTACTATCTGCAGCAACCAAATTAAAAATTAATTTCGTAGCCTTTTGTATAAACCAAGACTATATGTGTCATTAGAAACATAAGTTGGTTGATGTTGCAATGAAAGTGTACAATAACAGGAACATTGACCCTAATACAAAATAGTTACTCGAATACGAAGTGGCCTCTCACTTTTTCTTCTATTTGTATAGGCAAACTTATCAAGAATATCTACTACACATTCTACAAAAGCTAGAAGTTTATTAAGGACTTGACTATCCAACCTATATATATATATATATATATATATTTTAAAATTGAGATGTCTACATTTGTCTTGATTAATATAGGGTGACCTATTTTCCTTTGGTTTGATCACAAGAGTACAGTTACACACCTCACATGAAGACCAAATGTAGAATTCGAAAACTCACCCACTATCAAGCACATCCACAAGAGGCTAAAGATTCGAACCATCAATCTTCCGAAACCCTAAATGCTTTACTACTGCGCCCCTCTAAATGGAGAACCAACATATTCTTGTTATAGTGGTGAAATGCATGTATATAAGGTAGGAAACTTTTAAATAATTATACTCTCACTATCTCTTAGTTATGCACTTGAAATAAATTCATATTTCTACTAATATCTTAATTGAATGACGTAAGATCTCCGCTATGACCATCTTTGCGAACAATGAGACTAATACAAATTAGTTGCACATTCAGAAGTCTAAGCAAAGTGGTTGATCAATACATTTAATTATATATATATATATTCAAATTACAGAAACAAAATGGTTGATCAACAAAATTAACATTATGGAAGCCAAATTAGACAGAAGTTTTTCCTCTGGGCTCCTGCAAAAAAGAGATATTATATGTGAACATTCAAAAACAGTAGAAGTACTTCACCTTGTCTTCAGAAAACTTGGCCAAGAAACGTGCATAGGCTCTTTCTGCAGGATCTTTGGGCAAAATGGGATTCTGTTTCCAAGACTCGTCTATGTATTCCAGAATGATAAGGGACTCAGATATTGCATTTTGGCCATGAATGAGGACTGGAATCATCTTGTAAACTGGATTCTTCTCTAACAAGAGTGAGCTTTTGTTAGATACATCTTCTTGAATGAATTCAAACTCGATTCCTTTCCATTTCAGGGCCCATATGATTCTCCACTCAAATGGGCTCACTCCAGTGCCCAGAAGCTTCACTTTTTCACCTCTGCTCATGATTTCAGATTGAGGGCCTGAAAGAAGTCAATGAGTGAATGATCCTTCAGGTTCTTGTAATAAATTAGTATTTCTGCAGGACTCAAGTGGATTTATATATGTAATTGAATTTGATTTTATGTGTGGAAATTTAACTTTTGTTGGGTGGGTGCTGAGTTGTCTTAAAGAACAGATTCTCTCTAATGTAATAAAAAATGAACCGAGGAAGTGGGGATCATTAGTCTGTTATGGATTACAAAAAGAGGAACATTTTATTTGCTCTCTAACTATCTTTAAGATTTTAATATGCTCTAAAAGCTTATGAGAAATGTTACTTCTGATCTTTTAAATGCCCTTTGGTTTAATAGTCTTTATATTATATTGTGCATCAAATATAAGGACTAATCTTCCAATAACATAACAAAGAAATTTGACATTTGAGAATCACTATTTTAATTAAGAATCTTCTGGCAGGATTGTTTAGTGCATTTTTTATCTAACAAACATCTATATACAACACTACTATCTCCACTCCAATCTCCATGAACAAGACATTTTTCTTGGGAACAAACATATGATGTTCATATATGTAAATATTTTATGATCTCCATTATATGAAAGAGTACGTGGCTATTCATGATGTAGGAACTTTATTTAAATCTATACTATTATAAAAGTGTGAAAACTTTTTCCAATTTTTGATTGAACTAAAATGCCCCTTTAATATATTAATTTTAATGCCAAAAATATAATTTATAATTCTCTTTTTAATAAATTATTATAACTCTAAATTTTTGTATATTATTAAAACTCTAAATGAAATCAAAGACCTGTAAAAGCAATAAGAAGAACACTAATCAATTTGTCGCAAAAATAATAGAAATAAGAAAAAGAATAATTTAGAAAACTCAACCAACTTTTACGAGGAAAACTCCTTTTAGACACATCCACATTAATCATAAATTCTAGATTCTTGTTCCACCATGTTGGATTTCTAGAAGAATTTCAAGGAATTAGATCTTTCATTGTCTTGAGTCCAGTTGGGATCCAAGTTCTTAGATTTTCAAGATCTTCACATGTCATCATATTTTTTATCAGTCAAGTTTTGAGCCAAGAAATTGCCACCCCGATTCTCGATTTCTTTAATTTTTTAGACAATTTTATTTCTATATCAGGTCTTTTTCTCGATCCACAAGTTTTTGACTCCTATATCAAATCTTTTTTTCTCTCGGTATTTTTTTGGGCAATTTATATTTATTTTTAACTTTTGCAAAAAAGCTCCATTCAATCAGCTGAGCAAAAGTGGAAGAATTTCATCAGAGAGCACCAAGGCAAAAGGAAAGCTATCCAATTTCATCAGGTCTCTGTCTCTCAAACATGAGTTAATTCATGCAGAAAAACATGTGCTTGAAAGGTGTTCAATCAAAGGCTTTTTATGGTTTCTACACCAATACTATTTTTTTTAATAAAAAATAGAAAGTCTTTGATTTGTGGGGTTCTAGGTAAGAAATTGGATGAGCATCATAACAGACAAAGAATTATAACTTTCTTGAAGATAATCAGTGGACGAAAAAATATCTTAACTGATTCCATCTTAATTGGTTTAAAGAAAAGGAGAAGAGTGATTTTATATTAGTCGAATATTGATTCATGAGCCATCTAACTTTATGTTTTGTTAGGATGGGGATTTTGAATTATATTCAGGTGACTGATAAAAAAAAGTATTATATTCAGTTGTTGTACATCTGCAACATAATTAGTCCTTGGTTTCAATTAGCTTAGCAGAACACTTAATCCGTTTATTATCTTTAAACATTAATTTTTATTATTACTTTTAACTGCATTTTATATTTAGATATGCATGGTTATTTTGAGTTCGCCCAATTTTAGATTTCATTCTTTTATTTTTTTTAATTTTTATTTTTGTATTTTAACTTGAACTATGGACTATAGAAAAGCTATAAATCTTTACTGACTACACTTTCGAGCCCCATTATTCTTAATGTTTGTTTTCTCATTTAATGTAGGTCATTTATGCAATGTGAAACAATATTTACCTTGAAAGTAGAATTAACCAATAATTCAAGCTCTAGACTTCTTTAGAATATGTAAATGTATCGAAGATCGTCCTTATCAAATTCATCATCAGGTAAAGTTGATTCAATATTGAGTTTTTCAATGTATATAACATAAAATTTTGAAAAATTTCTCTTTAACTATTTAAGTATATACATGTATGACACTTTTATGTAACGTTTAATTTTTATGCTATAGTGACAAATATCTATCAATAAAAAAAAGACTTGATAACATGAAAAAAATATGCCAATCTAAATACTACACAGAGGCAGGAATATATAGATAAAGTTAAGAAGCATAAGAAGAAGCAAAATTCCCGTGTTGCTTGGCTTTTTAAAGATCAAATTCTATGTAAATCAGAAGGTTAATAATTTAAAATTTTTTATTAAATATTCTATACTGAAGCAAGCTTTTTACTTTACTAAAATTTAGATTATTTGATTTTTTTTTTCTTTTAGGTTCAATACTTTTATGAGTCTGTATGTTTGAAGATACATGAGTTAAAAAAATGCCCAATTACATTCACTATGGTGTTGTAAGATTTGAATATGAGTCTCTGACTTTTTGTTGCGATAATGGAAAAATCAAACTTGTGCATATTGAAGTTCCCAATGAATTGTATGACTTTTTTTCTTCTCAGTCATAAGAGGCCATCGAATTTCGAATAAATATTCATCCATTCAATTGCATATTCTCTTTTACCTCATTTGGTGTGAAATTAGATAAATAATTTGTGTTTATACTTATTGGGCACAGGGAATGGTGTATCATAACCTTTCAGGGTTAATACTCAAGGAAGATGATACTGGTCATTTCAATTATATTTTGTTGAAACAGAAAATGAGGTTGAGAATAGAATGAACATACTAGAAAATTCGACTTTATTTGAAGTTATTGTGAATAAACTCATAAAAGTTTTAGAGGTAAATCCAAATGGAAAAAATCTTCAGAAGATTAAAGGATTATCCTTCAATGGATGATGTTCATCTCTATATCTCAAAAGATGTGAAATTAGATCAACAAGTATATAGTTCTCCAACAGTTGATCAAGTTGCGGCTATATGGGTTGCAGGAAATTATGCTAATATACCATTTGAATGAGATGTTGTAGTCCATGCACATTCAGGAGACAGACATAGAATAAAATATTATTATGGATGTTATGACCCTTTACAATATCCACTTTTTTTTTTCAAGGGGCATGACAATATGTCATCAAAACATTAAAAAGAAACAAGGTAATACCATTTGAATTTATGTTTATGATTATATATAATAGACACCTTTTTTACTATCTATTTGTGCCCTTGTAATATTTCTAGAATAGACATTTAATATTTGTGTATATATATATTAATAATATTGTTAAAACCGTGCTTTGTTTTCTAAATTTTTTGATTAAATTATAATATGCAGTAAATAACCCACCTATTGATGATGTTTCTACAATATCAAGATTTTCTTTTGCCGACGATATTTTTTCCCAAGAACAAGAAGGTAATTAAAAGTTTAAAAGTCATCGCAAGAATATTATGCATGTACCTATCAAGTTTGATTTTTTTATATTTTCAAAATTTATTCTTTTTATTTTTTATTTTTGTTTGTATTTATAGTTATCAGCAATGAAGTGATAAAAAGGTCTCATGCAGATAATATAGTTTCTATAAGCTACAAATTAGAAATCCAAGGCAATCTACCCTTCTTTTTGCTGGAAGGCTATTGCAACAATATGCAGTCGATATGTACATAAAATTAGAAACAACAATATTGGATTACTACCACCAAAACCAATCGAATATGAGAGTTGAATTATACTAAGGAATCATGGATAATGTTTTCAAGAATAATGACAATGCATCCTGCAAAAAGTGTAATGGGGTAGAGGTAGAAACAATACCAAGGTAATAATCAAACTATAAATGCTTAAATAATTTCTTCATACATCACGATACTAAAAATTATTTTATGAATTATAGATATAGATTAGTGTTAAACATCGTACAAGGACATCATAGTGCATGTATTACAATGTTCGAGGATGCAACAACCAGTGGCAGAGGTAGGGGTGGCTGGGTGTGCCGCCCCCCCTCAATTTTTAAATATATAAGTTATAATAAATTTAGAAAATTTCCCCCTCTAAAATAATAATTATTCTAGTCGTACCCTCTAATTCTCATAATCCTATATCAAATATGTAAATTTATTAAATTTAGAGATGTTCTAAAATTATTTTTAAACTTTATTTTTTCAAAAAATTTAGGTAATGAAATTTATTATTGATATAAAGTTTTAAAAGGTATTTGTACTAACCTTCAAAATTTATTATGATCTTGTTTCTAAAAATATGGATATTTTAGTTAAAAAATACTCCTTATTGTGATTTTTTAATTTTATTTTTAGTTTTAACTTATTTGATTCCACTTTTGTTGCTTATTATTTGAGGTTATAGTAATTTTTATTTCGCAAAAAAATCATAAGTGTAGGTTTTTCATGATATAAAATTATTTGATTTGGTTAATGGCTATGAAATAATACTCAAATTCTTATAAATTAGTTTTTATTTTGTGTATGATTGGATTAGAATTGATTAATATTTTTATTTAAAAGTTAGTTTTTGTTCAAATACTTATGCAAATATAATAGATATAAAATATTTATGTATAAGTATAATGTATTATATTTAAATATACATTTTTGTTTCTAATAATTAATTAAGAAAAAAAATTCAATTAAAAAATAATTTTATATACAAAAAAATAATAATAATTTGACAATCGAATCTCTCCACTCTCACCCCCCTCCTTAAAATCTTGGCTCCGCCCCTGGCAACAACTAATTAACATCTACATTTTGGTAGAATCACATATATGATATAAAAGTTATATATTGTTAGTTTGTATTTTAATTTAAAATAAATTAGTTTGCTTATATATTAGTTTTGAAAATTTTAATATGTTCATTTATTCAGTGAGAACATGAGTTCAAATACTACAAAGGACTGAGCTTGCAAGCATCGACTGAATTTCGTTTTCTCATTACTCTTAACAAAAGGCAGAATTTATCAATGGAAAATTGAATGTCATAGCTGATGCAATAGAGAAGACACAACCTGCATTGAAGAAGGACATAAAAAGAAAAAAATAAATTTCGTCAAATCGAGTAAAGATTGCAATTGACATTGAAATGATCTTGATAAGAAAAAAGCATCCTCCTTAGATAAAGACGGAAACAAAAGAAGGCGAATAAGAAAGAAGGATAAGGAAGATAACACCAAGATTCAAATTTCAAGCGATGATGAAGAGACTGTTAACAATCTTAAAAAGAAATATATGAAGAAATCCTTGAAATCAAATTAGAAGACTTCTCCCGCCATCAAGATCAAACAAGAGAAGGATTGGTGATCATGAGTTTAAATCAAAACTTTTTTAGTTATATTATTTACGTTTTAAATTTTCATTGAGTTTAGTTCATCGAATATTTTATTCACATCATTCACATCATTCAACACTTAGTGAATTTATTATTTTTCTTTATTTATGAAGTGCCTTGATATGTTTTACTTTTTATTGATTAAGTATTTTACTAATATTTTTTATTCATGAAATATTTTTCAATATTTCAATTTTACTCAATTAAGTTACTAAATAATATAATTAATTTAATAAAATTATATGAATTACGTGCAACGCACGTGCATTTTACTAGTTTGGTAAATTTACAAATAAAAATGATGAGTTGTATAATATTGATGCTGAATGAATAACAATGTTTATCACAAGAGTAATAAATATGCCAATCTAATTTAACTTATTGAGCACTAATCTAACATTTGCCATTGTTAGCTGCCCATTGCCACTAGCCTGTTGTGTGACATGAGTGATTGACTTTGATCTTCGAGTAAAAGGATTGAGGTCTGAGAGTGAGACGCTAGAGATATTCATTGGGAATCGGATCGACAGATTGATACTAGAAAATCTAGGGGTTGAAAAATTGTTGGGTACTTATGGCCCCGTTTGTTTTTATTTTCATAATTTTTTTTATTTTTTACTGTTTGAACTCCTAAAATGCATTTGTTTTACCCATTTTTATTAGAAACACAATTTATTTTCATCTTCAAAATCTACATTTTCAAGTCTATTAGTATTTTACGTTTTTTCATGCACCTATCAAACTTATTTTAAATATACTAATATTTTATGTTTATCATGCAAAAAATATATAAAATAAATAAATTTTTATTTCTAAACCTATACAGTTTATATAGAAACATAACTAATCCAAACATATTTTTATTTTTACATAAAAATCTAGTAACAATATTTTCAACCATATAAATGCTAGAAATTTAAAAATATTTTCAATACTAAAAATATTGAAAATATGAAAATGAGTTTGAAAATAAACCAAAAAGGTCTCTAAGTTTTCTACAGTAGTGAATTGGAATTCAATACCCATCAACCCTAATTTTTTTGCTTATATGTTTTTGAATTTTTTTCACAAAATTTAGGGTACCCAATCAGGTATTTATGGTAGGATTTTTCTTACCCGATACCCAACTTGGTTTTGCAATATCCAATTCAGGTAACCCAAAACCCAAATTTCTAAATAAAATGATTTATTTTACCCAAACTTGATCTAGTCAATCCGGGACTCGAAAATCTATAGTGTTGATAACATCATTGTTGTGTACATCATTACCCGATATTGTTGTGTAAGCACTTTCAAATCTATAGTGTTGATAACATCATCAACAATATTGTGAATATTGATTATAATGATTTAACTCGGCACCAATGTTGTAGGTAAAGTTGAGAATTGTATCTCGAAAAAACTTTGTTTATAGTACTTCTAAAGTGAAGATTATATAGGTTGAAGATCTGGAAGGGTGAGAACCTAATGCATCACAAAAGTTGATGCAAAAATTAAGAAAGAAAATAAAACCCTTTTGCTTCTTATCTCATTCCTAGATTCGTATGATATTATAGTGATTATGTTGCTATATCAGATATTTCTCATGAAAAAAAAGGCAAAGTAGAAGATAGGATCGTAGAGGAATGATTCTACTAGTGGATCCGTGAACAACACATCAAGTACAAATGCCCAAGAAGAAGAAACATGGTTTTATAATTTTCATGAAGAAGGCCACATTAAAAAATATTATTTTATAAAAATAAAAATAAGGATGGCAAAGATTACAATGGTGACAATTTGCTAATTTTCACAATCTCCACAACTATAGATACTACTTCTCAAGAAGTATCTAGTGGTGGATCTATAAACATCATGTCAGGTACAAATTCCCAAGAAGAAGACACATGGTTCTATAATTGTCATAAAGAATGCCACATAAAAAATATTATATTATAAAAAGAAAAATAAGGATGGCAAAGATTACAATGGTGATAATTTGCTAATTTTCACAATCTCCACAATTATAGATACTTCTTCTCAGAATGGTTGAATTTTAGATACTGGATGTATAATTTCTCTTTGGTCTAGAAAAAATCACCTTAATTCACTCCAATTGAAGGAGCAAGTGCTTAGACTTCAAGTGATGATTCAACATATAGAGTCATAGATATCGTTGTGAGAAAACTCAAAATGCTTGATAAAGTTATTCATACTTTGGGTAGTGAGCCATATGTGCTAGAGATGTGTAGGCTTATAATTTTCTTGGGAGTTGGATTATAATTCTTATGAAGAAGTCTTAAAAGCACACATGAAGGTGATAAGTATGATAAGTTGCATTGTGTGCTGAACTAGAAGGATAATCAAAAACTGAGCATGAGAAAAGACTTACAGGGTGCAAACGAGGGTGAAAGAGATCTGCTGAAAGAGATGATGGAGTGAGGTTGTCCCTATTAAGAGTCAACTAGTGATGTTGATTGGGTTGAATGTGTGCATTACATGACTTGAATCAATTAGAATCAAGACCTTATCGATTCAGTAGGTGTTGTGGATATGATTGAAAGCCTAATGGGATTTTCTTGTCTGGCTTTATGTGGAGCCTTGAACAAGAATTGTTAATGTAAGAAATCTCACCAAAGTAAAGATTGTTAAGATTTGACTCGATGAACAATTGGATTTTTCATTCCTTGATTTTAATCTGTACGATAGAAACCTAGAATTAAGCTAATCAAATCCCTCAATTACAGACTCATATTATCCTATAGTTAAGTATAATCTCCAAGATTAGGAAAGTATGAAAAATAAGAATATGCACAGCTTATGATCGTTCAACATGTCCCCTCAAGTGGGTATATAGATGTGACACATGCCCAACTTAAACAACTTTAAGAACATCATATTTGATACTGCTTTGATGAGGATGTCGACCAACCGATCCTCTGATTGAGTCTAAGGTAATTCCACAATCTTTCAATCCAACTTTTCCTTAATAAAAAGTCTATCCACCTCGACATGCTTTGTACAACCATATTGTACTAGATTATATATTATTTTACATGTTGCTTTATTGTCACAAAATAGTCAGATAGGTTGATTAGATAGATAACCCAAATACTACGAAATGAGTCATAACCATAACATCTCACAAATTCTAAAGGCCATACGTCTAAATTTAGTTTTTGCACTTATGCGAGCTACAACATTTTGTTTCTTACTTCTCCATGTCACAAGATTACCTCCAAGTAAGGTAAAGTAATCAGAAGTCATTAGTATATACTTCAACACTTTGATAGTCAACATTTTTAGTGAACAATACTTTTTATCCTACAACAGACTTTAGATACCTCAAAATGCACATAACTGCAGTCATACGTTGTTATCCAGGTTTATGCTCAAATTGGCTTACAGTACTCTAAGAATAAGCAACATTTGATCTGGTATATTATAAGTACATCAATTTCATACAAGTCTTTGGTATCTTCCTTGTCAGCTGGTGCCTGGTTGGACTCCACACACATCTTAGACCTTCTTCTACTGGTGGATCAATTAGTTGACATGTTGATATACTAGTCTCTTGCACTAGGTTTAAGGCATATTTTCTTTGAGACATAAATATTCCTTTATTAGATCAAGATACTTCAATCCCAAGAAAATATTTCACAGGGTCTAGATCTTTAATTTCAAACTCTTTGAACAAGTATGTAAGGCCTTCCTTTCTTTAGGATCATTACTTGAACATGCATATGATCCACATATACAATGAGTGCAGTAATCTTACTTTTTTCTTTTGAGGAAAAAAGTATGACCTCAATTGCCCTAATGGTACCGCCAAAAGCTATCATGGAACCTTCCAAATCATGCTCTCGAAGATTGTTTCAAGTTATAAAATAATTTTTTTAGCGTGCATACCTCTTAGTTGTACCTTTCAGGTATCATGCATCTTGGTGGAATATCCATGTAAACTTCTTCGGATATTTCACCATGTAGAAAAGCATTCTTTACATTGCATTCTTATATGACCAATCTAAGTTTGCAACTAAAGACACAAACTATGTTGATTTTTGCTACTGGTGTAAATATTTATGTGTAATCAATTCCATAAGTTTGAGTGTATCCCTTTGCTACCAGTATTGCCTTAAAGCGTTCAATTAAGTCGTTAGCCTTATACATCATAATGTAAATCCTTCGGTATCCAACTGGTTTCTTTCCTATTTACTATTTAAAATCAACTAGTTCATATATTTTATTTTTTTTCAAGAGATTTCATCTCCTCATTCATAGCTACTTTACACCTAAGGTCATTCAATGCTTCATGCACACTGTAGGGATAGTTACAATAGATAAGTGATTCACCAATAACATATTTGATTCGAACAAATGATGGTTAGACATATAATGTCTCATGGGTATTTGACTTCATTAGACAGTTTACGTTCATATGTGAGTTTAGGGACATCTCTATTGTACTGTGGTAATCATCTTTTGTGTAGCTCAGGAACATCTTCAACAAGCGATTGGTGTGGTATATCAAACAGAGATTGAGTCATATTTTTAAGGAACTTGGTTTCAAGCTGAGTTGGAGATAGATCCAATTCTTTTGTTATTAGCTGTTCATCACTATTTCA
This sequence comes from Paulownia fortunei, assembly GCA_019321725.1. Taxonomy (NCBI): domain Eukaryota; kingdom Viridiplantae; phylum Streptophyta; class Magnoliopsida; order Lamiales; family Paulowniaceae; genus Paulownia; species Paulownia fortunei. Next base: position 7,557,336 of record CM033108.1, read on the forward strand.
ATCCACTTCACCTATTTCTTGATTTTGTATAGTTTCTGAGTTATCACCACTTAAATCTAATGGTGTACCTCATATTTTCCAATTACCTATATTTTGGTTGGGAGTCTGAATATTCTTCTAGTTCTCCCCTAAAATCTAGGTTTGGAGATCTCCATTGTATCTTCATGGAAAACAAATAACCAATGAGGATGATAACATCAGTACCCTCTTTTGATGAGCGCATACCCAACCAAAACACATCGCAACGCTTGAGGAATTAACTTAGGCATTGATGCTTGTGAAGATGTACAAACACAATACAAGCAAACACATGAGGGTGTAAATTTGGAACTACTGGGGCCATAACAACCTTTGTGAGGGCTTTGAACTATGTTTTAAAATTGATGGTGCTAGAAGGTACCCGATTAATTAAATAGGCTGCATAAGTGAGCTCTTCTCTTTAATAAAGTAATGATAATGGTATAGGGGCTTCGATTAACAAAGCTCAGACAACCTCTAATAGATGTCGATTTTTGCGCCCTACAACTTATTCCGTTGGGGTATGTTGGAACAACTAGTGTGATGGACCATTTCTTGCGCTTCCAAAAATTGTTGAAGTTCATACTTTTATATTCTCTATCATTGTCACTGTGAAGGACTTAAATTTTTTAATTGTAGGGAGTACTGAGTTCATTTCACTTTTAGATTTCATCACACACAGTCATGTCATCCTGGTACTATCATCAATAACATTATAAACTAATGTGACCTACCTAGAGTACTGACTTTAGATGGACCCCAAACATTATAATGAATAAGCATAAAATGAAATGGAATTTTATTCAATCGTAATGGAAATGGAGCAAGATGACTTTTTGTAAGTCATAAATATCACACTAAAAGTAAGAAAACATTAATTTTGGCAAATAAACTCAAAAATAATTTTTTAACATATCCAAATGAACATGCCCCAAATGGTGATGCCCTAACCTTTTTTATGCTTTCATTTTTTGTTTCTTCTTATAATCACCCATTGTCAGAGCTTGGCATGAACTTTCGATACTATTTGATTCCAAGTTCAAGTAATACAACTTCCCCCGCTTAATACCACAACCAATAATCTTTCTGGTTTTGATACCCTTAACATACAAAAATCAGGCCAAAATATTACAAAACTAGGTAAGGTAGTTGTTATTTGAGAAACTGTTGAAACAACTAAAACAAAATCTAAATTTAATATATCTCTTAGTTAAAGATCCTTCCCTAATAATAGGGGGTTGAAGTTCCATTTGTAGTGGAGACAAACTTTTGGGTAGAGAGATTACGTATTGAGATCTGTCTAAAATCAAATATCATATGATCTATAGCACCAGAATTACGCATTAATGTACTATTCAAAACATGTGTAGAAATATTTAAACACTTACCACCTATTTTTGCATCTATTAGCAATGTCGAAGCTTTTTTTTAGCAACATCATCATCAGTGTGTTTTTCAACAACTATTGTAGTGGAAATACTTTTTTATTTTTCTTTGAGGCGACTATGACCCTACTCACTTAAAATAACAAATTTTGGTATGACAATCTAATTGCAATGAGTGCATTTGTAGGAAGACTTGTCAATAACATTAGTCGTTCTACCATTGTTGGGTTGTGCTTAAACGTGCTGACTTTGGTTAGGTGGATTCTAAGCCACCATGACACTAGATCCAGAATTGCCTTTTAGAGCAGTGCTACAAACAACTTCCCTTGAACCAAAGAGTAACAGTCATCCAAATTGGGTATGGTGTATTTGCGCAAAATTTCTCAGCGGATTTGATCAAAATTCTCATCCAATCCAGCAAGAAATATTTTAACTCTTAATCATTCAATGGACTTGCTATAGGCTTTGACATCATCTAAAAATAACCACCTTCTCACAATAGTTCAATTCATGAAAAAATTCGATCAGTTCTGAATAATACATAGAGAGGAATCTCCCCCTTTGTACTGTCGAGAAGGCGTTATGATTCAGGGAGAACACTTGCAATTCATCACTTTCATTGTAGAATGCTTTTGACAAGGCATCCCAAATTTCATAGGTAGGCAGTCGGTAAGTGATCTCCTCATAATTTTTGGAGGCATATACATTAATAGCCCCTCATAATTTTTGGAGACATATACATTAATAGCCACCTTTTAACCTTCTGATTTCTTGCATGCCATTTTTTATAACCTTCATCTGATTCTGCAATTAGCTTAGTCTTGCCACAAATGTAGGAAATCTTGTCCCTTTCAAGAAAGCAATTTGTATTTACATAAACTGAGACCATACGTTGTAATTTGACCCTATAAGGGTGATTCCTGCATTAGAGACTTCTTCATACTAAACTATAACCGAAATGGACTTGATCTCAAATATTTTAGAAAAAAATTCACTCATTTTTTCCTCATTTTTATCCTTTTTTTTTCTTTTTTTTTCTTTTTTTTTTCTTTTTTTAATAATAATACCACGCACTAATTAAAGTAGAAAAGAATAAACATTAATAGTAGAATACACGATGTCTACTTCAAGTTGAGCTACCTATAGGATGTACCAATGGTTGGATAGGTTGGCCATAGCGGTAGGAGGTCTCGGCGCAAGTCAGCTATGGTCTAGGCGCGGATGAGCAACTGCTTTGGCACGATCCGATGGGAACAGTCGCAATGGGGCGAGATCGAGAAGAAGTGAACAACACCTCTTTTAAAGAAACCAGATTCATATATTTATTATTGGAAATTGGGTTCAAAAAAATTGGATTCGATTTTGGTAATTTTGATTTTGGGATGAATAGATTTTGATACAAGATGAAAGTTTTGAATCATTGATTCAAGATCAGTGAATTTTCCTTTTTTTTTTTAAAAGAGACCAAGAATAAAATTTAGTTCTAATACCATCTAAAAAAAGATGATAAACAATTGATTTTGTCATTCATTGATTTTAATGTGTACATGTACAAGATATATATAGACACCTAGAATTAAGTTAATCAATTTCTCAATTATAACTTCACAATCTCCTATAATTAAGTATAATTTCTTAGATTAGAAAAACATGAATAATAAGAATATGTACCGATTGATAAGTGCATATTTTGACATATTTTTGTATCAAATTATTTATATTTTTCTTGATTTATTCTTGTTAATATTATTATTTTATTAATATTTTGTGTTAGGGAATCATTGAATATAAAAAGATCAAAAGAAGCATGTTTCCACACTTATGCAGTTTTTGTGTTTTGAGTATAACTCCATGATCAAAAGCCTTATGGACCTGAATCTTATTTTATTTGAAATTCAAGAGATAAAATTACAACTTTTTTGTTGAAAGTTCAGCCTAATTCAATTTTGATTATAGCAGAAAGTTCGTCCAAGTGGTTGCACAAAATAGATCACCAAAATTTGGATCAGAGTTCAGCCTAATGTTAACTTATTTGACCAATTGGGTCATATCTCTTAAGTCTAAATTTATTTTGAACTGAAATTTGGATATATTATACACAATAGGTAAATAAACAAGTTTACTGAAAATATGATGGTCAGAAAATGTCTCAAAATGGTTAAACCATAGGTTGCAATTGCTGATGTTGTTAAGGGACGGCTCTTGGACATAATTCGATAATTTAACTATATCTCCCTCATTCGACAATCAAATTTGACAAATAATATATGACAATATATCCACACCGAAAGATCTACAACTTTTGTTCTTTACTCATCATCAAAATCTAGCTGTATCTGACCTAAAAATGCAATTTAATTTGATAGGTGAGAACTTGGTGTAACAATTTACCAACTCTTGGCAACTAGCGTACCACTTGATTAACTCCTCCATTATTTGTTTGGCCTCTAGCTTACTCCAAGTACTATAAATAGGCCATGTATTAAGCTTGTAAAAGATGGGGTAGATGATTTTTTTAGGCTAAGTTTTCTAGTATGTATATTTTCTAATAATGTAAGTTTTCTTATAGTAATAAAAAATGCATTCTCTAGTTTCTCTTCTATTTTTAATATTTCATATTTTTATTATATCTTTCTAAATTTTATTTTATTGAGAAAAAAGGGTGAACCTCTTGATAGAGTAAGAGGAACGGTTATGAGGATATAAAATGTTTAAGTATGTTGTATTATTATTTTGAGTTTTGATTTAAACTCTACTTGTTTCGTGGTGATTCTTAATTTATGTATCTCCAGTTGCACAATAAATATTTGAGTTCATTTAACTTATTATACGATTTTATCCCACTGACTGATAATGTGAAACATTGATTTGTTGTTGACAAAAGTGTGCATAAATGTTTGATCTCATAAACAAGTGTTGACGTTAAGAGATAATTTGTAGATAGTAAAACAATATTATGAGGTTGTAAAAGGCCTTTTTTTTAGGACTCATGTTCACTCGGTTAATTTGGGGGGAGGACGACATTCCTAATGCTTTACCCTTTGGATAAATACAATTATACATACTCAGGTCGAACATTCATATCAGTTTTCTCCTCCCTCTGGACCCACCTGTAGCACAGCAAGAGACCTCCGGAGGGCACAATAAAAGGGGATCCTCGGAGGGGCGGATACAGACACGTTACGCTTCTACCACTAAAGAAATTATTTTACCGCTGCGTCATGCCAATAGGGGAAAATATTTTTAATAATTTTGAGAGTAGTTGTATTAATGACTTTTATTTTCTTAACTTTGATTATTAAACTTAAATTTGTATCTTGTATCGGTTTTGGAAAAACAAAAATATCCTGAGCATAAAAATATTTCGCTGAAGCACATTTCTGTGTAAATTTTTTTCGTCTATCAATTATTATTTTTACCATCAAATTCATTGATGTAATTAATACATTAATACAAATTAAATCTCGCACCTATTACTTTTCGCTGTGTACATTGCATCATTCTAAACAGGCCAAAAAAGAAAAGCAACATTTGAGTCAACTCTGCAAATTTTATAATGGGAACACCAAAGTGGATATTTATTCATTACGTACAAATGATTTATCATTCTACAGGAAGCATAAAGGTGAATAAAAACGCATAAGATGTTTAAAAAAAAAACGAAAAAAAAAACACCTAGATACAAGTGAACTTTCATTAATGAAATATTGAATTATAAAATTACTCTTGATGTTATTTAAAAAAATTAATTAAATTTATAAATTACAAATATCTCTTAACATTTATTTATATTTTATAAATTACACATATTGAGGATACTTGTAAGATAAATACAAATCTTAAGAAGATATTTGTAATATCTTAAAGGTATATTTGTAATTTTTAAAGATAATTAATTTTTTTTTATAATTAATCTAAATTTCAAAAATAATTTTTATAATTTAACCTTGATAAAATTAAAAATATAACTAAAAACAAGATATCAACATCTCATCACCTTGATAAAATTAAAAATAAAACTGAAAACAAGATGTCAACATCTCATCACTCTACATCAACATTCATTGATGTAAATCAAGAATGGATGGATTCATCACTCTACACTGGCATTGAATAAAACAAGAGACATCTCTCTGTACATTTTGTAAGTACTCAACATCTCATTAAACGGGGGAAGATTCTCCTTAATTATGTCAACTTCTAAGAAGTTTTTCATCCACAGATCAATCCCTGGATACTTTGACGAATCCATCACCTTGTAACCTCCAGCTTCTTGACTGAAATGAAGCCAATAAGCAATCCAACCAACCACAATATCAAGATATCCAACTCCATCCCCTCCAAAGAATTTCTTCCCTCTTATTTCGCCTTCAAGAATTTCCAGTCCCTCTGCCATTAATTTAACCCCCTCTGCTTGTTTGTCTGCTGCGTAGTGAAATGCTAATCTTGATGGCTCTAGTATCTGCACCAACCATACTAAGAAATATTGCGTCATATATAGTAATCCGTCCCTAAACTAAAGTTCCTATTTGACTAGGCGCGTGAGGTTTAGAATTAATAATGCCAAATTATTAATTTAGATTAGAGGTTACCTTTGGAAATAAAATTTTTATCTTAAGAAATATAATTTTATTTTGAGATTTTTCAAAAAAAGAAATAAGACAAATTAATTTGGGATTAAAAAAGTGTGTATATATATGTACGTACACATATACATACATATATATATATATATATATATATGTATGCATGTATTTATAACTGTATATAAACCAAGAGTTTATACATAAGACTAGAAACCCAAAATTAGTGGCATTCTACATTTTTATCACCCTAGGGTCCCTATCCCTACTTTGGATTTTTTCATATGCTGTTTCATATAATATATACACATTACATATATAAAATATTTTTTAAATATATATTTGATATTAATTATCTTATAATATAAAATATAAGATACAATACAAAATTAAAAAAAAAAACAACAAAAAAAACAGAAGAAATAATAAATAGCAAGAGACAAGGCCTGCAAAGTGGTTGATCAATACAATATACTCAAATCAACACCACCAAAGCCTAATTAATAGAGAGAAAATCTCATGTTCATTTCTAGAAATGCCTGAAGCAATGGTTCTGTAGTTTTTTTGAATTGTCTCCAAACTAGAAACAGTTGCGAAAATTCAAAGCAGGAAAAGTACTTCACCTTGTCTTCAGAAAATTTGGCCCAGAAACGAGCACAGGCTCTTTTCATGGGATCTTCAGGCAAAATGGGATTCTGTTTCCAAGTCTCATCTATGTATTCCAGAATGATAAGGGACTCAGATATGGAATTTTGGCCATGAATGAGCACTGGAATCATCTTGTAAACTGGATTCTTGTCTAACAAGAGTGAGCTCTTGTTAGATACATCTTCTTGAATGAATTCAAACTCGATTCCTTTCCATTTCAGGGCCCAAATGATTCTCCACTCAAATGGGCTCACACCAGTGCCCAGAAGCTTCACTTTTTCACCTCTGCTCATGATTGCAGATTGAGAGCCTGAAAGAAGTCAATGAGCAAATGATCCTTTAGGTTCTTGTTATAAATTAGTATTTCTGCAAAAGGATTCAAGTGGGTTTATATATGTAATTGAAAATGATTATTAGGTGTGAAAATTTATCATTTGTTTGGTGGGTGCTGAGTTGTTTTAAAGAACAGATTCTCTCTAATCTAATTAAAAATGAACTGAGGAAGTGGGGATCATTAGTTTGTCATGGATTAAATTAAATGGAACGTCTTATAAGCTCTATAATTATCTTGAGTTCTTAATATGCTCTACAAGCTTATCAAATGTTATTACTCTTGAACTTCAAAATGCCCTTTGGTTTAATAGTCTCCAAATTAAACTATGTTGTTTTAATTTAGAAGAATATATAAGCTGATGTGAAATCACCTTTTATTTGTAGAGCTAACGAGCTCTAAAGTTGTAAAGTTGTAGAGTTGTAGAGTTGTAGAGTTATAGGACCAGTAATTTATTGAATCATTACTTGCATTATGAACAACTATTAGGGGTACCAGGAGTTTATCTAGTAAAAATTATCCGACATTCAAATTAGTAAGTTAAGTAGATAATTTAATTCAGAAAGTTGAAGAATGCTTAAAATTTAATAAATTGCATATCTTGTAATTATAAAGGTAGGGGATATTTATAGTGGTTAAGTGAAGAGTTTTCGTAAGCTTAGAGTCTATATAAGTTCCATGAACTTTAGTGTCAATATTATAGTCCAATAATTATGCATCAGTAGAGTTGGCTTGTTGAATTTCATATACTAAGCCTAAACCTATTTGAGTTTGGGCCTATCATGTCATAAGTTCCCCCACTATCAATTAAGCCCGCACATGGGAGATTGATCGAGAGTAATTGAAGTTGCAGTAAGATTTTATCAATTGATTTGGTATCCCCTTGTCTTAGAGATGCATGCCTTAGGTTTATATAGCCTCGTTGTAAAAAAAGAGGCTCATAACTTATTAACCCACATCTTGCAAAAATTCTCTCTAGGAAGATTTCTACCACCATAAGCTCTTAAGGCACTCTAGATCATCTTGAGTGATTTTTTGGTCACTTTTAACTTTCACCTTTTCATCTTTTGTCTCGACACTCTATCTCATCTTTCCATCTTAAGTTTTTCTTTTTTTTTTCCTTAGAGTCAATATATTGAGAACCTTTAGGACGTTGATTATAGGAGAGGGTGTTGATGGCGGCGTTGGGATTCAACCATTGGTGGTCGAGGGTGGCGACGCCAGCTGCCATCCTTCGTTAGCAAAAAAAGAAAAATGGGAATATACCCATCTAGTAGCCGAAGGCTTCTTTCTGGTATGGAGCCACTTTCTTTACCTCAACGTACTCTGCTCTTTCTCTATTGATCGTAGTGAATCCTTCCCTCTTCTTTCCAAAAATGCCCTATCTTACTAATCGCTAACACTCATTATGATAGCTGCATAAGTTACTAGATCTCTTAAGAAATCCTTTTTTTTTTTTTTGTGATTGAGGGATGAACTCACAAAGACTCGACCTGGATTCTCTCACCCATGCGAGCTACGGCTCACCACTGCGCGAGGTGAGCTGTGTTTGCTCACCTCACGAGCTTACTGCCATAGCTCACACAGGTGATGCAAGCTGTGGTACTCCACCACGTGAGCTCTAGCATTTACAACTGCACCTTCTATGTATCAACAATTCCCGATGGCCCATTCAAAGGATCAGGGCACCACCTTTATTCATTGGAGGATAATTCATCCCTAGTCATTAACAATGCATCACACAATCAGGTAGAAGCTCCAATTCAATCATAATAAAAAAGGGCAGAAGTATGTGACTTTGTCCAACCTCACTACTGGTCTCTCTCAAATAAAGAATATCACTGTAAATCCAAAGAACAAAGGAAAGAAGTCTATATAATTTTTGTTACTGCATTGTTTTGATTGTATTGGTTTAAGTGGATATTTTGGACTCATTAGAAAGATTTATTTTTGTTGCACTCTTAGACAATGTTCTGATGGTTTAAGTGGATTGGTTTTAAATGATTAGGCAGTGTTGGGATGGTTTAAGTGGATTATTTTATGGACAATGGTTAGGAATATATGTTTGCATATTTTGGAATTACGTATTTTGAAGATAGGTGTAATGAACTTGTCAAGTTTGCAATGTTCAATTAAATTGTCAAGTTTTACATTTCAAAATTTTGCAATGTTCAATGGAATTGTGAAGTTTGCAATGTAATATACATTTTGTAGTGACAAAGTAAGGATAATTTGGCAAGTTAATTTTACATTACACAACTTTATTTGTATTGCTTCCAAGGGAAAAAAAAATAATATATAAGGATAAAATAGTTCCTACCTATTCAAACTAAAATGACATAATATGATCCTATAAACTACGAACTAAAATACACATACATTACACTTCCAAAACTAAGACATAATTTACCATACACACTTCCAAAACAACAACCAACACATTCCAAAACATTCATTTTTCATAATATTTCTTAAGCCAACCAAGTCACCAAGGAAAAAAGATATGACACACAAGAAGCAGTTTCAGCTATTGCTTCTTCTTTGCTAGATTCTTTGCTTCATCCTCAAACCTGATAATTTTGAAGCGTAATCCAGGAATGAGCATTGTCCTCGAGCACCTAGATGGATCCTCGAAAGTAAAGTAGTCACAGCCACTTCTCTGCTAGATGTAAAGAAAAATCAGAAAAAGGTGACAAAAAAATGAGAATTTTATGCAACAAAGAGAGAAAAATGCACCTTCGAATCTTGGCAACCATGGAACCTTCTACCTGATTTTTTTCAATTGTCCAAAATGTGTGCATTTGAACTCGTTTTCCACAGTCACAATGCAGCATCCCAGGAGAAGAAACGAACAACATCTTCTTCAATTATGGGTGGCATTTCTCTTTTTCTTTCTTCTGGTGGTTTTATTTGGGGCAGACGGATGTTTGGATAGAGCTTTGGGGCAAACGAGTTTTGGAGGGAAAATGAGTATATTTTTCCTCTATTTATGTCTACTTGGCAAGGTAATATTTTAATATTTCCTCCTCTTTTGTCCAACTCATTTCCACATCCTCATTTTTTCCTTAAAAACATAAAAAAAAAAAACCCAAATTTTAATCCACCTAAGCAAGCTCCGGCCAACTTTTCTGCTAACTCAGTAATTTCAAATAAAATTGGACTAATTTTTTTATTTTTTTAATGTTAATGCATATAAATTGATGATCCCCTAAATAAAAGGACTAAAATGCTACATATGCCAACTTAGAGGACAAAATTTGTAACTTTACCAATTTTTCTGATGATAAAATCCATAACATCAATTCGATATGATATGATATGTTACGAAAAGGAACATTTTAAAGAACCATGAACCCCCTAGTCATGACAATTACTTTGGCATAGTCACCAGTCAAAATAAAAGGGAACATATTATGTTGTTCAACACTTGATCGTTGCTAGTTGAAATAATTAGTTGCTAATAAAAATTCAAACGCGTGCTAGAATCATCCTTGTTTTCTAATCTTAATCTGGTTTTTCTCCCTTGTGTTCAGTAACGGAGGCTGGGGCTAGCGTTGGCGATCGCCCTCCTGATCGAATGCCTCTTATCTCCATTTATCTGTATAAAAAAATTAAAATTTTGCCCTTTCCCCCTTTAAATTTCATAAAAAACTTGTCCCCCTTCCCTTTGATTGATTAAATTGCATTCTATTGAGTAAAATATCTATCTTATTATTGTTATTTGTTCAAAAATTTCTGTCAAATTTTCTCTCCTTCAATATGTCTAACTATCTCTGTTCTTGTCCTAAAATTTCTTTAAACTTCATCTTCTTAAAACTTTTAGATGGTAGAATTTATTGTTAATTCAAAGTTCAAGAAGATAGTTGTACTAACCTTTAGATTTTTTTGTAATTACGTTTCTACAAATATAATTTATGTTATTCTAGAAATACTCATTATTTTTATTTTTTTAATTTTTGTGTTTTAGTAGTTGATTTATTTAATTCTACTTTCTTTACTCAATTATTTGAGATTATCCTAAGTTTTGTTTTGTAGGAAATTGTGGGTCTGGGTTTTTCATTATATACATATCATTTCATTTGATAAAAGAATATAAAATAATGCTCAAATTTTTGCACTAGTTTTTGGAAGCAAACTTGATTGGAAAATTCTATTTTTGACATGATTAATATCAGTTTTTTATTAATATTAAGAAGTGTATTTTTTTTTTTTTAACAATAGTCTCTTTCACAATAAAAATAGTTAAGGGCTTCTATAGTTTTTTTTTAAAAAAAAAAATCATTCACACCTATTTTTTTAATTGGATTTTCTTTGTCCTAAATTTTGCTTTTCAATTACTTTTTTATTTTGTTTGGCCTAATGAAAATTAGATTCTCATCTTATTTTAGTCATGTTGAACATAATTTTACAACAACATAATAGAACAGTAAAAGTTTCTTTCTTTTCGTTTCTTTTTTAGTTTTTTTATTCAAAATATGTTTCTTAATTAGACTACTTATATAAATCGTTGTTGTAAATGAAGAATATGTTTTTTTTTTATAATAATTGTGAAATTCTGAACACTTAATGATGCCCAATAAGATTGTGATGAAATATTGAGAGTTATTCTACTTTTCAGATTATACTTATATAATTTGTAAGTTAAACATTTATTTTGTGATGTGATGAATTAGAATTAATTTTTATTTTTGTTTAGAAATTTCTTTTTGTTCAAATAGTTATGCAAAATATGATAGATATGTTGATTTTTATCTATTTCACATTCTACATTATATTGGCATTTGTGCTTTAATAGTTAGTTAACTTAATTAAGAGAAAATATGGAGAAAAAAATTTGATGTGTGAAAAAATAAATAATAATTTTTTTTTATTTTTTTTGACAATTCGATATCGAGGCCCCAAACTCAAAAGTCTAGCTCCTATCCCTGCTTGTGTTTACATCTTCGAAAAAGCATTCTCGTATGAATCTATAAGGTTACAGGAAGGATCAATTAAGCTCCAATCATTGAAGATCAATGGTCTAGAAAAAGATTTTTCAAGACTAAACGATCCAATATAAATAATGCCTCGTTCTTTTCTTCTAATGATTTCATATTAGTTTGTGCAGACTGGTGAAAAAAAGTTTTCATATGTTACAATTACTCTTAAGACTCTCTTTTTACATTCCAATTAAAAATCCACCAAGAATAAGATGGAGATATTGTAGATCTTTTATTATAATTTTGTATTGTATATTATATATGTATGTATATATAATTACTTTTAAATATATATCTAAATAAATATTTTATACATATAGTATATACATATAATATATAATATAAAATTATAATAAAAATTCAAATTGAAAAATTAATGGGCAATTTGTAGCACAATAACTAAGTACCCAATAAATGTTATGTGCATTCGAATCTTGTTGGTTTAATCTTGACGTGGATTTTGTTGAATAAATATTTATCCATTATATTCAATTAATTACTAACATCAAGATTTTCTATATTTTCTATATTAAATTTCAAGATTTTCTATCTTAAGAAAATATTTAAATCAATATTTTCTGTAAGTGGTATAATAACCAAAAGGTGAGTTCGATTGGTAGGTGATGTCGAACTCCATCCAAGAGATTTTTGGCTCTGAGATATAGCTTCGTCATAGAACTCCAATATTTGTACATATAGAAGTATCCTTAGCTTCAGTGGGGTAAAAATACATTCAGATATACAGAGGGTGTTTGGTCAACCTTATTTCAATAAAAAAAAATATAATAAGTTTCTATATTTTACAAAATATTTTTAGAACTTATAAAATTTTATATTTTATTTTAAAAATAATTTTTTTGAAGTATTTAGATAAAATAAAATTAAAAAATTTATAAGTTAGTAATGATTATAATAAAAACTAAAGGAGTCTGTTAACATTTAAAAAAAAAAAAATTAGAAACTCCTTATATTTTTCAAACAAATTTATAAAATTCTAACATATTAGTTTGAGAGTTTATAAGATCAATTCCTAAAATTTTTATGGGATATCTTAAAATACCAACATTTTTTTATAGTAAATGATCTGAAGTGGTTTTTAGTGCTTTTAGAGGTAATTTCTTTCTATTTTTTATTTTCTCTCTCCAACTCCCATTTTTATCCCACTCTCTTCAACTTTTACTTGTCTCTCCCTCGTGTCAAAAATATCTTTTCTCCAATAACTTATTTTGTTTTATTAATGTCTCATTTTTTTTTCTTTTTTTATGTAAATCTAAAAACATAAAAGTTATGATAAATTAATTAAATAAGTTTTTACAAATTTTTAATAATTACATGCACACATTGAGTGCGCCACACACACTAATTAGCAATTAAAACACAAGTTACCTAGGTTCAGGTCTCTCTTACGTGGGTGAGATGCGATCATTTGCTGCATCTAATATACAATTTGAATGGTCTTATATTTTCAAATTAATTTTTTATTGTTTTATTCGTAAATAATCATAATAAAATAAATCTAACAAATAGACAAATTAGAATCAGTAATACCGTGATTAGAGTGGCAACAAAAGCAAAAGACAAAAAAAAAAACTAAAAAAAAAAAAAACAAAAACAAAACTGTAAAAACCTCAAAATCGACTAAGGTTTGCAACTTTTGATGAAAAGCAATGGCTTTTCCAAAGGAGACACCAAACACGAGGTGTGAAGTTCCTCACTTGTGCCACTATTTTATTTCTGTAATTTCACATTCAAACTCACTTTTTTTTTTTTTTTTAAATTCAAATCTTTATACCAAAATGGAAGAAAGGGATAGAGTTAAACTCTTTGCCTCACTTATAGTAAATAAGGACAAGTGCACCTCGACACTGGTTTACACTCAAACTCACTTTACACATGACAAAAGATACAATTAGGGTTTCTCATGCGGTAGCAAACACAACCAAACTTTTACAACAAAACATTAATTTAGTTTAAATGTATACCAAAAATTATTTTGGACTTTTATTTTAGTATAATATTTTATTTTATATTTTACATAATATATGTATGACACACGTATAAAATATTTTTTTTAAATATATAATTAATTAATTATATACATATAACATGAATATATCATATAAAATATAACATAAAATACAAAATTAAAATACATAATCTGAAATGATGCCCAATAGAGTATAGACTATACCATTATTGGTTTTTTTTATGGTATTAAATAATTCAAAATTTATCAAGATTACTTTTTGTTTTTTTGCAATACCTACATCATTGTATCGATATTTTATGATACAATATTACTTTCGCCAACACCATTATAAAGAATAAGTGGTTTCTATTTCCAAATTTTATGATGGTATTGGATACTACATATAAAAAAGAATAAATAAATTATGAGATTATGACTAAGTTCATATGGTTAATTTCCTTGATAATTTCAATTGTGATAAGCTTATTAACTTTTTCATACAAGGAATAATCATCTAATAAAACCATATTAAGTAGAAAAAAACTAATATGTGATTTGATAAATATGTCCATACTTATGAGATTATATAATTATACACTTTTGGAACCTTAACTTTTACAATTGGAATTAAGTCTCACTAACTTAAAGATCTAAAAATACAAATCTACTTGTTTCCACATGCTTAATCAAGGTTACATTTTGATTGAAAATCTTTTTTTTTAATGAAGGATTAGACCTTAGAAAAATTTTAAATTCTCACAAAATTATTAATGTTAAATTTCATTAAGTGGAAACCGATAATATTTTGCTAAATATTAAAATCTACAAATCTTATTTTCTTTTTCTATAAAAGTTCGTATTATTTCAAAATTATTAATTTGAAATTCAGGATCTTAAAATCATTAGTTGTAACAAAATCTCAGTCCAAACACATATTGAAACAATGTATTAGCTAACAATATATAAGTTAAGTAGCCCTAAGAAATTAATATTACGCAAATAGAAGTCATAATTTAAGATTTATATCAGAATGGAAAAATGGAAAAAGGTAAATTCAACAAAACTATTTCCAAGAAAAAGGAAAAAGAGAAATACTATATACAATACGAAAGTTTAGCTCCATGTACCTACACAAGTCTGTATAAGCAAAGTATACCCAATTTTTTTTATATAATTAATTGTCATGCAATAGAGCACCCATTTGGATTTTCATCACTGAAAATTTCAAAAGAATCCAACGGCTGCCGCGGGTGCAATTCATGATCCAACGGTGGTGGTTCGGCCCCCGCCCCAGGATACGCATAAGCATACGAATACGGTGGTGGTGCAGCATAGTACGACGTCGTATAGCTATTCGAAGGATACGCCGTATTGTAGCTCACGGCGTATGCGGGTGGTGGTGGATGGGTGTAGTAATGATGTGGTGGTGGGGTGTGGGGATGACTTGGAGAGCTATGATTGGTTGGAAGTGGCGGGCTAGGCACACGGCTTTCCGATCCGGTGCATGCCGGTGCTGCACTCGATGGCGCATTCATGTAAAGATTCCCACTTTTGCCTTTCTTTTTCTTCTTTTTACCATCCGTGCCACCCTCACCACCACCACAGGCGTCACTTTTCTTGGCCGCCTCCTGCAGCGGCTTTCCTTCACCTGAGCAAGCCTCCTCCGTCTTCTTACACTCTGATTTTTTTTTCTTGAACCCCGCCGCTTGTTTTCACCGAATTAGCATCACTAACTACTTTACCAGCTGCGCCACCACGGCCACGGTCAACTTTAGCTGCGCCGCCACTTCCTTCATAGTTGTTAGCAGCTAGTTGGGCTTTCACTGATGGGTGGAGCTCTTTCGCAGCATTACCCAAATTGGGTTGATCAATTTTGCTCTGTGTTTGAGTCTCTTTCTCTTCGTTTCTTCCATGCCCAGAAATTTTCTCCTCCTTTTCAACTTTTTGGGGCCACACCTCGGCGTGCTTACCGGACTTAACCAATTTCTTGATCAAAGCATCAGCGTATACACTGCCAGTTACTGTAACTCTTTGTTGCTTCGTATCAACTTCTACGAAATCCACGCCTGCTATAAATTTTCATTTACATAAGAGAATAAATGTAGAGGGGTGTTAATATTTCAGAAATAATTACATAGAAAAAAATTTACGTACCCTGGAGTTGAGTGAGAATTTTCTTGACTTTTCTTTTGCAGCCTTCACAGTGGATAGAAGCTTTTAGGATACAGGTCTGAAGTTCCAGAGAAGAGGTTAAAAAAGAAGCATATATAAGAGGAAGAGATGGTATTTTGTTTGGTAAGAGAGCAACATACGTACCTTGTGGTTGATGGGTTGGAGAGGTTGATCTGCTGTTTCCGCCATGAGAGAGAGAGAGAGAGAGAGGTGGTTGACTTGAAGCTGGTGAAAGCGGAGAGAAATGATGAGAAAGGGGTATATAAAATCTAGTGGGTCTTCTGGATTTTTTGTTTTGTTTTTTTTAGACACAAAAAGCCCTTTATAATCATTCTATTTCACAAAACAGCTTTACAGGTAGTTTGTACCAGCCTATTTACAAACATGTAAATATAGAGAATTGTATTGAGATCCCTCAGTCTATTAATCTCATTTTTCTGAAAAATGCACCATCATTTAAGATTAGTATAAGATTTAAAAGAATTCAATACCCACTACAAATACTGCACCCCAAACCAAGTATCAACCGAGAGGTTATATTTTGATCTTTAATTTTTCAGTATTTGATCCTTTTTCCCTATTTCAAATTCGGGGGAGTCGGCACTTCCACTATAAAAAAATCCAAAAGCCTTTTCGTTCTTTTGCTTCCATAAATCCACAAGCTTAGAAATTCATTTCAGTTAATTGAATTTATCGTTTCTTTTTATCATAAAAATTATCCAACAGCCTTTTTCACAAGAAGGGAGATTCATATTATATACAAGTTCACACCCTCTCACTGACATCTTACATACTATTTCATTATTAAGTATATTTAGATCATATTTATATTAATATATATATATATATATATTATATGCCTTTCTCTTCAACTATTTGTCAATGCTCCAAAAGATTTTATTATTTGCCACGTAAAATTTACAAATATGCCCTCGCACTAATAGCACATTCATCGTACTATCTATCTCGCAAAATAATAGCTCTTTTGTACAGTTGATTAGCAAATTTGACAAATTTTCTTTTCGTGATTACATATCATTTCCTCATATTAGAGAAGTAATTGAATAATTTTAAATAAAATAACAAATATTAAAATTTAAAAATTTAGTAGCGTTAAAACTATCAAAAATTTAATATGATCTAAAGAGTTTGACTTCGTGCTATAACAAATAGAGCAATTATTTTATAATAAAGGACCAGTATGTATGCATAATCTTGTTTTTTAGGGCTTCAAAAATTTCGGCTCTCGGATTTTTGCATTTTGAATCTCTTAATTTAGAGATGAGTGTCCCTAAATATTTAGGGAATAAAATTAAAAGATTAAATTTACTTTCCTGTATGATACTATATTGATTTATGTAAGTTAAAAAAAAATAAGACCACATAATATAATTGAAGAAAAAGAAGGAAAAAAATGCAGAGAAAAAGATGAAAAACATTAGAGAACGAAGAGAAGAGAAGACAAAAATTGCATTGATATGTCCCCCGGGGCACAGCTCAACTGGCGGAACAATTGACTTGAACTTGCTTCCAGCGGCAGGGTGGGGGTTCGAATCCTGGTGGGAACCTGCGGATTCATTTCAGTATGAAGCAATCACTGGGCTGTCAGTGGGACCCTGCGACTGAGGTGTTTCGAGCGATCACTGTGGGTTGGGCTCCTTGTGCGCAGAAGTGTACAGTTCTTGTTGGGAACCTGAGTGTTGGTTGAGGCATATCCCGCGATTTACCCCCTTCTAGGTGCTAGGGACATGTGTCTAGAAGGTCCAGAATTAGTCTGGCGCAAGCTAGGAATCTGGGTTATCAAAAAAAAAAAAAGATTGCATTGATATAACCATAAAGCTAGTTGTGTCAATCCATTAAAAAACATTCCAAGGTGGTTTACTCAATTGGCGTTGCACACAGTGATACAAACACAACACAGACACGAATATAGGATTAGGACAAGACATAAAGTCCAATACATGTATATATATATATATATATATATAAGTAATTCATATAAAGTCCAATATAATTCATACTATATAAGTAATCATGTAATTATATATGTACACATCGTATAATCTATATAGGCATTATTGCGAATACAAAGGAAAAAAAACAACCAAAAAAAATAACTTTCATAAAGAGATGTAATGAGAGAAAAAATGAGTTTAAATGAGATATGACCGTTCAAGTAGTTTTAAAAAATTTGATATTTAGTTAATTTTTTTTATTACTCACATGCTTTCTAAAAAAAAAAAAATGTCCTGCATGCGATGCGCACACCATGGACATGTCATTTTTTTGTTTATTTTTGCTTAATTCTTAGACACACCAAGTGTGGTGTTGAACACGTATCAAAGTCATATCGTGTTCGATACAACATGAATAATTTTTTGAAATGTCAATACGTTATAGGCTCTCATGCTTAATAAATAGTACAGAAATTATACGAGAAAACTGGAGATATCATATTATAACTAAAATAAATTGATAAGTGCATATTTTGACATATTTTTATATCAAATCCTTTATACTTTTCTTGCTTTATTCTTGTTAATATTATTGTTTTATTAATTTTTTGTGTTAGGGAATAAATGGAAGCATGTTTTCAGACTTGTGCAGTTTTTGTAATTTGAGCATAACTTCATGATCAAAAGCTCTATGGACCTGAAACTTGTTTCATTTGAAAGCCAAGAGATAGAGGTACAACTTTTATGTTGGAGGTTCAGCCCAATTCAGTCTTGATGATAGCAGAAAATTCGTCCAAGTAATTACACAAAATGGATCACCAAAATTCAGATCAGAGTTCAACCCAGTATTGACTTATTTTACCAATTCGGTTATATATCTTAAGCCCAAATTTATTTTGGTCTGAAATTCGGTTATGTTATACCCAAGAGGTAAATAAACAAGTTTGCTGAAGACAAGATGGTGTGAAAATGTGTTGAAATGGTAAAACCATAGGCTGCAAGTTGCTGCTGATGTTACAGGGCGGCTCTTGGACATGACTCGGTAATTTGACCATATCTCCTTCATCCGATCGCCAAATTTGACAAAAGATATATGAAAATATATCAGCGTTGAAAGATCTACAATTTTTATTCTTTACGTATCTTCAAACTCTGGCTGTATCTGACCGAAAAATGTAATTCAATTCAGTGGTTGAGAAATTTGTGTAACAACTTACCAACTCTTGGCAACTAGCATACTACTTGATTAACCCCTCCATTATTTATTTGGCCTCTAGCTTACTCCAAGTACTATAAATAGGCCATGTATTCAGCTTGTAAGAGGAGGGGGGTAGAGGGTTTCTTTAGGCTAAGTTATCTAGTTTGTATGTTTTCTAGTATTGTAAGTTTTCTAGTAGTAATAGAAATGCATTTTCTAGTTTCTCTTATATTTTTAGTCTTTGTTACT
The DNA here is from genome assembly GCA_019321725.1 of Paulownia fortunei. Taxonomy (NCBI): domain Eukaryota; kingdom Viridiplantae; phylum Streptophyta; class Magnoliopsida; order Lamiales; family Paulowniaceae; genus Paulownia; species Paulownia fortunei. Next base: position 7,576,823 of record CM033108.1, read on the forward strand.
TTTATTATGTCTTTCTAAATTTTATTTTGCTGAGGAAAAAGGTGAATCTCTTGATGGAGGAAGATAAATAGTTATAAGGGTAGAAATTGTTTAAGTATATTGTATTATTATTATTATTTTTGATCTAAACCCTACTTATTTTTGTGGTGATTCTTGATTTATGTATCTCCAATGGCACAACAAATACTTGGGTTCATTTAGCTTATTGTACGATTTTACCCCACCGACTGCTAATGTGAAACCTTGATTTGTTGTTGACGAAAGAGTATATAAATACTTGATCCCATAAATAAGTGTTGGCGTTAAGAGATAATTTGCAATAGTAAGACAATATCATGATTACCTTATTGCATGAGTTACTTGATAATATCTTCCCATTGGAACCTTCATTATGTATGGATTCCAATTGTGGCAATTAATAGAGGTAAAAAGAATAAATAACCATTTATCTATCCAAAACTCAAGAGTGGATCCCTAATCCTCAGTACTTTTATTACTTCGGTTTTTTCTTTACCTACATCATACATTAATTGTTCATATATTTTTGATTCACATAAACTCCATCTTTTTATAAATATAAACTTGAATTCTTCAAACAACTTCCCTGTGGATCGACCTCGGACTCACGAGAAATTTATTACTTACTACAAACTGCACTTGGGTTTGCAACCTTAAAGTTGTAGCATAAATATCAATAATGAAGTGCAAAATCACTTTCAAAACCCTTAGGACCCCCAACTTTCAACCCTCACATTTAGTAATTTCTTACCAACCTGACTGCCCCATTTTCCATCACCAGGCACTAGTTTCCTGGCTGCCACTGGCTGGACCATAACCACCAAGGGCTACCGCAACACCCGTCACCTTTTTCCTTAACCCCTAAATCTTCTCCAATTTCTTACCAGTCATGAGAATCACCGCATTTCACCTCCAACGTAGATGAGACCTTGTTTGCCTCTTAAGAGTAAAATCATAAGACGAACTGTCGAAGGATGCAAAAGTATGCGCTGAAACCTGACTTTTGAACAAATAATTGGCAGGAATGGAAGCAGTCGCGCACCCCTTCAATTCTAAATGCGCTAGATCTTTAGGACTTAAAAGTTAACTGATTTCAGGAACACATGACAAAGTAAACTGAACATAGGATCGACCGAGAGGAAACAAAATTGGAAATCTTCATTGTCGGAAAACAACTTGTGTCAAGAACATTGAAATATGGATGACTTTGAGAAAATGATAACTTACATCAACGGGTAAACGGTAGGAAGCAAAGTCTCCTTTTACCCCCACCAATTTTGTAGTTTGCCCTCATTCAATTTCTCAGCTCCATGCCCCGTTGAGAGACATGCCCCACTTAGATTTGAAAAGGTTCTGAATAAGGATGCTGCTGAATTTTTCATGAATTCAAAGAACTAGTTCTTCCTTCAACACTGGTGGAGAAATTACTTTAGCTGCTTCCAACCTTAAGGGTGTGAAGGTGGGGATGGACCGCTTTTTGACGTCCCTACTATTAGCAGCAATATGAGTATTATGATCGTAATATTCAAAATAATAAATAAAGCATAAGGCAAGGTACTTTCGTTTTCGTTGGCTAAATATCCCAGCATCATCACCAAGTTCTTGTGCCTAATCGATCAACACACAGCCTCTGCCTCTCTCACAAAGTCTTTTCACTCTTACTCCTGTCAATTCAGGAACTATAGAATTACCAGTCAAAAAGTTCTATTTTAACCAAAACTGAAAAAAAAAATAAAAAAAAATGGCCCTTCTAGCAAATAGTATTCCAGCACCAAAAAGAAAAACACAAAAAATAAAACTTCAGTGGCTCGTATAAACTTTATGCAACAAATTACACATTTCAAGCTCTCACACGAGTCTACCTGTTACTGATAATTTTTGTTTTTTCAACTCAAGTGTCATCTATCAACAAACTGCAAAAACCACCACATAATCTCCACGCCCAAATCTGCTGATCCATCTATGCCAGCTTCAATCTCACTCAATGTATACCAGCTGACAGGCCCCATGTCCGAAGTCACTGGCTCCACATAGCTACATTAGTATCACCATTATTTGCCATTACCAGATCACTGATCAGATTACATGTTTCACTTGGGTTCCTATGCTCATCTCGGTATCCGATCTATTCCGCGATAACAGCCTCCTGCCCATGGAAATATTGCTGAGAATACTCTCAATGTTCCTTGAAATTAAAGGGCTGGATGATTTCTTGCAGTTTTTCTGCATTTAAAAGAGATGAAAATGAGAATGCAGATTAGGACAACCATGAAGGCTAACCAATAACTAGAGAGACCTCATAGAGCCTGAAAATGAGAACAAAGAAAAACAAGACACCATATTTAAATTAAAGAACAAAAAATTGGTCATTTAATGTAAGAACTCTATCGTATCCAACTTGGACACGTAGATTGAAAACAAAATTCCCGGTAAGATTGAAAATTGAAGAAAAAAACAGAAAAACTCAGAATACAATTCACAAGTTGTTCGATGAATATTATATAATCAATGAAAAAATTTCAGACCACAAGTTCTTTATGCACTGTGAAGAGTGGGTTTTATACCTATAAAGTACATACCATTTGCTTGGCAATTAGTTTTTGAAGTTTTTGTTACTTTAATATGTGTTCTTATTTTCATTCTGTAGAAAAGGAGCTTGGAACAAGAACGAGGAGTTGGAATATGCTTTGGGGTGTCAGCCAAAAGAATATATATATATATATATATATATATATATATATAGCCAGGGCCTAGGCGCTCCGACGCAAGAATTTCACCTGGGACAGCTTCCTCAGTGCCATAGTAACACAATATGAATGAAAAATATATGTATTGGTTTTCATCCTTGCTGTTGCCGCTGTTGCTTTTACTATAATTTTACAGCAATAATGGCATCATTAACAATTTATCTTCAAGGAAGTTCCCAGTCTGTGCTTAAGAAAAGTGGCTAGATTGTGAAGCCAAACATACCATAGCTTTCAGATTTTAGAACGCTTCACATTTCAGTCAAAGATACCACACAAAAACCACTTGGCCTCACTGAGCACTAGCTCACCACATTATATGCCAAGAGCTTGCCAGCACCAGTAAAGACATTAAAACTAGGAGTAAATATAAGTGTAAGATTTATAAAGCATGAGAAAAAAAACAATAGCAATCACAGGAAACTTTCAATAATTCTTCCAAAGCTACAACAAAAATTAGACGAATAAGCAAAAGATATTGTGATGCAGTCCGGTTTGCATGACAAAGTTCGTTGCAGCCTTCTCATGAGAGGAGAATTAGATAGTAATGCACCACTAGAAGGTCTTTCAGGGCCCAAGTGAATAATATATGTTTTTTTACAATTAATAAAGCACTATATTGCTCACTCATAAAGCACGATAAAAACCAAATAAAAGAAATATACGATAGAAAACTACACAGGGGTATAGGTAATAACATCAGAAAATAACACAAAATTCAGAAACATAGACTCACTTTCACGCTGGAAAACTTGACCTTCAACATCAAGGACTTGACGTGCTCCAAGACATCTGCTATCTTTTCCCGATAATTTTTTGCATACTTTCCTTCCCAAATTATCGATCTGTTAATATCTCTTTGTTTTATATAGTTTATTTAATAATCTTTGAGCATCAGCCACTTTTCCTGGTTTTGCAAGGACAGAACTCAGTTGATTTAAAGTATTTTCACTTGGAGTAAAGCATTTATCACTCATCTCTTTAAACAACCTTCGTGCCTCTGCTTGATACAATTTCTTCATGGACTTTTCCTGATATGATAGGTTACACCATCCACATATTAGTATGTCATAGGTTGAGGAATTAGGGGCCACCCCTCTAGCTTGCATTTCGTTCAAAAGCTCCATTGCTTGTTTCATCTTTCCGACCTTGGCAAAATCATTGATAAGTAAGTTATAAGTGCTGGCTCGAGGAACAAAACCTTTGGTTATCATTTCACAGTAAAGCCTTATAGATTCCTTCTTGTTCCCAATCTTCCCATGGCCAGAAACCAAAATGTCAAATGTGGTACCGTTTGGAACAAAGCCCTTTTCTTTCATTTCAGAGACAAGTTCAGCTACCTCATGCATCAATCCAGCTGCTGCAAATCCCCCTAGAAGAATGTTATATGTTGTAATATTAGGAGAAACTCCTTCAGCTATCATCTGAGAATACATAGCAAAAGCCTTCTCTAAATGAGAGCTTCTGCAATGTCCTTGAATCAGAGCATTGTAAACGACAGTATCAGCAGGAATGCCAGCTTCTCTCATTTCCTCTAATACAGATGCTGCTTTTCTAGACATCCTTAGTCCACATAAAACAGTGATAAGATTATGATAAACAGTCAGATTCAAGTTAAGCCCCATTGCCACGAGCTTCTGGTGCATCATGAATATAATATCAGCCCTTTTAGTCTCTGAAGCAGCGCGAAGTACAATTTTGTGAGTAATAGCCGTTGGATGAAACCCTGAAATAGACAACTCATTCAACAAATCCATTGCCTCATTAATTTTACCTGACTCACAAAGCCCTTCCATCAAAACATTACAAGTTATTTCATTAGGCCTTAAGCCATGACTTTTCATTTCATCCAACAGCTGGAGAGCACTATCTAATTTCCCTTCTCTGCAATATGCCTTGATTAACGTGTTAAATGTAGCATGGTCTGGAGCCAAACCAAACTGCTGCATTCCAGTATAAATAGATTGCACATCATATTGGCCAACTCTAAGCAACCCATTAAGCAAAGCATTGAATGTGATAATATCGAACCCTATATTTTTAGCTGTGATCTCTTGGGCGACTTTAAGGGCAGAGGACTCTTTTCCTGCTTTGAACAGTACATCCATCAGGGAGGTGTAATTAACACGGTCAGGTAACAATCCCCTCGTCACCGCATCTTTAAATAATGCCTCTGCCTCAGCCATCCTCCTCTCCTTCTTCAGATTGTTCAGAAAAGCATCTAGAATGAAAATGTTATCGTCCACCCCTCGCATTTTCATATCCTCATAGAGACCTTCAGCAATTTCTTTTTTACCAGCTTTCAAACAGCCATCTATCAGGGAACCATAGGTGAAAGCATTAGGCATAACATTTTGGCAAACCATGTTCCACAGTACATTAATAGCTGCTTCAAGCATTCCGCTTTTCACATAGCCATTAATTACTGAAGAATAAGTTATCACATTTGGCAGAGCATTTCTTTCCTCCATTTGCTGCAGTACAGACTCCACACCCTTCGTGTCACCTATTTTACAACGACCATCAATCAATGCAGAATAGGTGATGCGATTTGGCACAACATTAGACTCCAGAAGATTGCAATACATATCCTCAGCTTCTCTGACCCTTCCAACCTTAAAGAGCCCATCAATCAATGTAGTAAACACCACCACATCAAATGCAATTCCACGAACTACCATTTGACTTTGCAAGTTAAATGCAGCCATCACATTACTATTTTTAAGGGAAAAATCAACTAAAATTGAGTAGGTAACATGGTTTGGATTCACACCTACCTTACCATCTCCTGAAATAGGTAATTGGCCTCAGCTAACCTCCCACTCTTAAGAAGTCCATTTATAACGCAACTGTGTGCAACTACATCAGGGTCAAGTCCCTTTGCAATCATTTCCTTATATAGAGCCAATGCTTCTTCAGTTTGGTGCTGCTTGCCATATCCACTAATCAAATTAGTATAGGTAATATGATTTGCTTTGAGACGTACTCCGGCAACTATACTGTTATTTTTCTCCCCATCATCAACTCCCGAATCATTGCAATCAAAGAGTTCATCCATGAGACTCTTGGCACTATCAAAATCTCCTATCTCACAAAACCCATTGATCAAAGTGTTGTAGGTAACAATATCAGGTAGCATGCCCTGTTTCGTCATACTCTCCATCAACTGAAGACCACCCCTAACCTTACCAGCCTTGCAATAACCATTTATCAAGGTGTTAAAACCCACAACATCTCTACGAAGCTTTCCATCTCTATTTGCGTCACTACACATCATGTCCATAACCAATTTAGCATTTTCCAACATACCCTTTTCACAATATCCTTTTATTAATATATTACAAGTGAAATTATCACAATTTACACCCCTTTTAACCATCTCCGACACCAATCCAAGTCCCGTTTCCACATACCCATGTTTACAAAACCCCCAAATGACAGTATTATAAGTAACTCTATCACTCATAAATTTATAACCCTTGTTATCTCTCAACAAATCAAGTGCCCTATCAAAATCTCCAACTTTAGACAGGGAGTGAATGACTATGTTCTTAGTAGCCACATTAGGTCCCACACCAGAAAAGATCATATCTTCATAAATAAGCATTACCTGATGGACTAACCCTGTACAGTTGAAGTGGTGCAAGAGGCTGTTCCAAGCGCGGAGTTCCGGTGTAAATTTGTAATCTCTCATGGCGGAGAAAGCGGCTGTGGCTTTGGAGAGCCGGCGGCAGCGGAGGAAGAGGTGGATGAGAGTGCAGAAGAGTGAGGTATAGAATTGGTATGGGTGTCTGATTGTGGTTCTAATAGAAGGAAGTTGGGTTGAGAAGAAGCAAGAAAACCGCATTCTTGGGTTTTGGGTTGAGGGCGTGGATACGAGTGAGTGGGAGAGGAGGGGCTTCGCATTGTCTGCAAAGCGTTTGATCAAATGCTGCTTTGGGTTCATCAGCATGTTGGACATAAATGGCATGTTGCTGGGTCGGAGGCCCTTGTGAGATCGGCTTCATCAGCAACTCTGATGTTTTGAGTTCTTCACGGTTGGCTTTCATGGGTGACAGAGTCGAAGTGAGAAATCAAGCATATTGAAGCTTCTTTGGAGAATGGATGGGGAGACGGTAGGTGCCTTCTAAATAACGATGACGTTGTAATAGTTACTATTAGTTATTGATTTTCATGGGAACAACAAATTTCATTTGCTAATTATATGATAATACATTATCACTTGATTATGTAGTAGGATTTTATACCGAGAAACCTTTTTTGCAATTTTCCTACTTTTCTTTTTGCAAAGTTTTATGTTTTATTTCTTTATGTAAAATTTAATGTCTGAATTTGTCTCGCAGCTCTAGTTAGTTGAATAAATAATTAAAAAACATAGTATTCAATAGGCATGAGTATATTACAACATAATTTGAAAATATGAAAATAATGTAGAATTTAATGAGTGTAGGTGTAAAATATATATATATATATATATGGATGGTACTTGTACTCGCTTCAATTTCAAGAGCAAGATTTATTTTATATAGTGCTTGTACTCACTTAAATTATGATAAAATAATTTTGTATGTGTCACAACATAATTTAATTTATGATTATCTCATAATGTAGAGGCAACTGTTAACAACCATTACCATTTTCATTAATTATCATATTTTTATTTGTATGATACTCAATTATAGTGATGATTTATTTTATATTATTTATAAGTATAATACTTGTACTCATAGTTAAAATTATGTGAAAATTATTTCTATGTCACTATATGATCTGAGTTGTGGTTATGAATTATGATACAACGTAAGATAACTATTTAACGATAATTAATTTTTTTATAAACTTATTAAGATTTATATCTTTATGTGTATAACATTCAATCAATATATGTCATGTCCTCAATAAAATTTAAAATTTTCAAATAAACATTATAAATTATGTATCAAAATAGAATATTAATCATTGACTATAATACGGTATGCATATAACAAGTGTATTAATTAATAAATGTTTCAAACCAAAAATATGAGTATTTTTTTGTTAAGTTGAGAATATGCATAGAAAATAAAAATAGTTTTTTTTAATTATTCGTACTTACAAGCATTGTAAGTAATGAGATTTTACTAATAGACCTCGTATGTACTTTGGGTTCCTAACCATTTATAAAAATGGACTACTAATAGGAAAAAAAAACGTAGGACCAATTTATTGAAAATTTTATTCTTTGCTTTATTTTTTAAAAAAAAAAAAATCAACCTCTAGAGGGATATTTGCAACTTTACCCTATTATTATCTCTAACTATTCAAAGTTGGACAATCAGTTTACTTCAAATTTGGTTCCATATCCTATCTTTAAAAATAAACTGAATAACACAATTATTTGCTAATGTTATAGTTGTTATTTTTATGTATTAGTAAGGGCATAATAGTCTTTTTACCTTTCCTTGTAATCTTAGGTATATAAACTTTTTTTATTGATGTAAACAGAGATTGTAAGACATCGGAACCCTAGTCTCTATTTTTCTCATTATTATTTCTTATCTTTTTCTATTCAATTTTTTTTTAACCTTGATATAATATTTATATTGAGCAATCTAACATGGAATGGATGGCATGAGAGCCAACCAAGTTTAAAAGCATACACAATTTTTTTCGTTAATCATACAGTTTCCTTTGGCAGAATTGCACTGGCAACCTCATTTGTCAAAAATTGGTATTTGATCCTTCATTCTGACTTTGGTTGTTTTGTTTTAGTATATCCGCATCTCTTTGTTATTTATGTGGTATTCGCCTCTGTTATTTGTTGCTCGTCATGGCTAGTGATGGTTCTTTGCAGTCTATTAGTTTGAAATTGAATGGCAAAATTATTCGTATTAGAATAATATGATGAAAAAAAATTGAAAGGAAAAAGATGTGGGGTTATGTGGTTGGAATTCAACCTAAAACCTCTGAAAGAAAATAATGAACAATTTGCATAATAGCTAGATGCTTATGAGGTGAAAAATTAAAAAATTGCAACTTGGATCAACAATTCTGTTGAGCATTCAATAGGCATATAACTGGCAAAGTATGAAACATCCAAGGAAGTTAAAAATTATTTGATACAACATCCATCTACAAGAAGTTGCTTAGAGCACGCTGTGGTGATTACTAGATACACTATCCTGTAAAAAGTTGTTAAATACAACTCATGATAAGTTAGCGATTCCCAATGAGAAGAGAAACATGAACATTGAGTAATAACTCATCGCATAATAATACAAAGCCAGGAAATGTCATCAGTGACAAACATAGTATTTCTAGCTCAACATACAGCTGAATAAAAGAAAGCCAATTAATACAAGTCTGAAATTCAAAACAACTGGGACTAACTTAATAGACCAAAGCATGTAGCAAAATAAAGTCTTAGTCTTGCTAATAGGTCTCGAACCTCCTTAGTAATTCATCCCAAGGGGATGTCACACCTCAATGAAATGTATTTGAGCGAGGCCACGTGGAAATACATCCAAGTGAGGCCACGTTGCCTTGTCTAGGGTGAAAGTGCATCCAAATATGGCAACACTGCCTTGCCCGGGCTATAATGTAGGGTTGGATGAACAAAAATCATTGTCGAGTAAAAATCATAGTATCTATGTGTATACATCAATATAGTTTTTAAAACTTGAAATCTCTATAACCATTGAAAGTATTGAGAACTTGACCATGAAAGTAGATTGGATAAACTTCAATCCTGATGCCTAGATTTTAACCATCTGTTCGAGCATGAAAATGAATAGCTTAAAACTAATTCACTTTCCAGCATTTAATATTTTCTCAAATTGGATAACGACTACTTGGACCTTGCAATGAAAAATGGTAGCGGTGAAATGTTGTTATACAAGCTGCATCATTACCATCAAGAAAAAAAAAAGAGATTGGGGGAGGCACTAACCTCGTCCAATGAGAGCAAGCAATGCAATCCTTGCCTGGATAAAGTAGTCCTCGCCCTGCGAGGCTGAATCGGCCAAAACTGTGGGATTTAGTTTAACCACCACATCATATTTCGGGTCTAAATACAAATGAGTAGGGATGGCAACCGGGGGACGGAGCTTAGAATGGGTTTGACTAAACTCTAGACCCATCGTGCTAAGAAAACACTAGACCCAGTACCAGCCCCGCTTCGCCCCCAAAACCCAGAGGGTCCAACTTGTTAAACTGCTAAGGATCTGGATTGAGATTATTTACTATTTTAACATTGTTCTTACAAAGCAAAATTCAAGAAGAGAAAAAATCACAAGAAACAATTCAACCCAAAGCCTAGAAGTAATATACAAAAATAACTTAAGAAGTCAATTTTTGGTTTACCAGCCAAGAATGTGCCATGAGTAGGAGGCTCCTTGGAAGTCATCAATGGAGGCAGGAGGCAGAGAATGGGGAGACGGCAGCAATGACAATAGGGGTTTTAGAATTAGAAGAATCAACGCTATAGTAAGATGGTAAAAATAAGTTTGAGGATGGATCTGATGGGCCGGTCGAGGGGAAGGAGCTGGGTTAGAGGAATGGGGGAAGACTTGTTGGGAAGAAGAGAGTTTTGGGCAGTGAGCGCATGGGGTAAAATCATGGAGAGCACTTGGACTGTGGATAAGGACAAGAAGTACAGTCCTAGCGAAGTCAAAGTGGTTGTGACCTAAAATATCAAATACTATTTACATTATATTAAAAAATAGTAATTCTATCGGGACGTGTCCAACAAGACCTGTTACCTACCCAGAATCTGCTCGGGTTTTAAGAATCATACCTGCAACCCATCCCTCAACTCGCTTGATTGAGTTTGGACCCACTCCGAGCAAGGTGAGTTCAACATGGGTCAAGATTTGAATTCACCCCATTGTCATCCCTACAAATGTGTTAAAATTATTTTTGGTTTAATATGATTCAAGATGAGTGCACACAAGCAGTTTAATGCATTGCCCATGAACCCTATCAGTTTGATAAGTTGTCCATGAACCTTATTTGTTTGATATATTGATCGAGAACCTTAGTAGTTAACCCTGGGCTAAATTTCTAATAAAAAACACACAAAAGCATAAGTTTATTTAGTATCATTAGTGATTCGAGAGAATCCTTACCATATGTTTGTCATTTTGCTTGAAATTCTAATTGTCAATTAACAATGATTTAATATGCTACTATAAGCTCAATGAATGCCATAAATACTACCACTTTCCATCTATCACCTCGATATTCAAACTTACTCAAGCTTTTAAGGGGGATGAAAATTTTTGGTTTATTCGCTTTCTCTGAGCAACAACACATCTAGTCCTGCTTGTTAGTATATTACTCTAGGAATAACACATATTATGTTTATCCTATGTATAAATTAGATACCAATGGGGGTTCCACCCTCGAGCCCCTACAAGGCACGCACCATTCCCTTTGACCCCCCAGCTCGATCTCCGAGCAGCAAGACCTCCAAACAACTCAGCAAATGAGACATTGATTAATGGCAAACACATACGTTGATTTAAAAGTCAATCTCTCAAAAAGAGATGTTTTTAACGAATGGAACATATTTCTAAATTCCTCCAAGCAGCTTACTCCCAACTAACCTTCCTTCTAAAGCTTATCTGGGAATGGGAAGGGGTATATATTTGAGGTGTACCACACAAATCTTTTATATATTTAAGTTATTGTTGGAGAAGGTGTCTAAATTCCCCTTCTCACTCATTTTGGAAAAGTATCTCACTTATTCAAGGTTGCTGACAAAAGTCAAGCCCCAGAAGTGAGTGTGACTCCCTTGAGCCCAAGAAACTATAGTTGGCTCCGGAGATAACAAACTCTTTCCTTAAGATGGTCAACAAAGAAAACTTCATTTCATGATATCTATTTTCCTTCTTCATTCAACTCCAACTGAGAATTGGTGAATTTGATGATAAAAGTTAAGAAATTAAAACTTCTTAATATACAAGGTTACAGAAGTGAGGTGGGACAAAGTTTCATTACCCCAACACTTTATGAGGTTGAAGAAAAACATTTTCGCTATAACACTTAGTGAGGTTGAGGCAATACTTTCTCGATTCAATAGTTAATGGGACTAAGACAAAACTCCCTTACCTCAACACTTAGTGAGGTAGATGTGAAGGTTTTTCATTCTAACAATTAACATTAAGTAGAGGTAAAACTTCCTCAACCCAACACTTAGTCAAGTCGAGTAAACTTAAGAATTACCTCGCTCAACTCAAGTAAATCACTTGCCCAAGTACCTAGACAAAACACCCACACCCATACGAGGGAATACCTTGCTCATGCCAAGCTCCCAGTCAAGGATGCAATTCTTTCCCCCAAGGCAAAGTGCACGAGTCAAATAATTTATTTCAGGCTAACTTTCCTCATATAAAATTTACTAGGGGGAGGGGTAGGCTATATGATGCACCTAATTATAAATAGTACAAAAAATAATTAGAGACCTAGTCCAATAGGATCAAGTTGAGAAATAACTCACTCTTGGCTAACCAAGTCCCGAGGCTTACCCGAGAGAGGAAGGCTAATGATGGGCCATAATCCCACACTTGTCTAAAAGCTAAGTCAAAAAGGCCCAAGAAGGATGGCCCAAGCCCACAAACTTACGAAGCCCTAATGGTCCATGTATCATACTACACCGAATCGTAACCCTCTAGCCTATAGCCATAAATACTCCCATATCTCATCATTTGGAGGTACATTATTTTCATTTAACAATTTATAGCATTCTGTTATTTGTTCTCATATATCTTTGATCTAGTACCAACTTAAATGCTCTAACAATTTTTTATGATACAAATAAGAACCCAATCAAAAGTTGATCCAAGGAATTTGGAGATTTTAAGTAATTCCACATCAAATTATGTAGAAGAAACTATAAGCAAATTAACATATCTTTTAATTTCTATATAAAAAAACTTTACATGTGAGATTTTGAAAAAAATATCAAAAATGTGTTGTGATGTAGATTTTAGTTTCATTCATTTTTCCTTTTCTTTTCTTGGCACACAAAGGAAAATATATGAAATTCTATATGGAAAAAGAAATTTTAATTTTAGTTTAAAGTAGTATACAAGTAGTATTAACAAAAAGTGTAATTTTCTATAAAACATAGCCATTTCAATGAATTGTACATTTTACTAGTCTCTTCTCTCTAAATATGTTAAAATTACAGTGCTCTTTATAATTTTTAAAGTTCTAACTCTTTTAATCATAAGTCTTCCATTATTTAGATCATATAAAATGATGATGATTTCATAAAGAAAATCCTTGGCCAATGAGTTGGCCATTCGGGCCATAAAAAATAGTGATTAAAAAAATTACAACTCAACAGTTTTCATGGACTGCCTGTAAGACATGATCCAGATGATTAGTAAATTGAATGTTATCTTAAAAACTTACAAGATGATTAGTAAATTGAATGTTATCTTAAAAACTTACAAGATATTGGACCAAGAGGTCAACACACTATTTATTATTTTTATTAATATTTTAAATATAATTTTAGATGTCGAACACTATTCGAGAAGTATTCATAAGGGATACTAAGAGTACTAATGATTAGAATTATATGTTTATCATATGTGAATGTATAGTTGGCCGGTCCGGCCAGGACTGCTTTAACTCGTCAAGAAGTGGGTTTTTCAAGCTCAAGCTCAGAGTTGACGCAGTCCGGTCGTGTTGAATAATTTTTTTTTAGTAGGTCCAACTCGGTCCACTAGCCTGATTTTAGTGAGCCGGTTCGGAGCCTAAACGAGTTTTATGAACTGAGTCTGTGGACTGACCTAGTGAATTGTTTTTTTGATGATTTTTGATAATTTTTTTTATTAAATTTTTGTTTAGTTTAGTATATTAAATAGTATTATATTTTGTTAGTAATATACTTAATTTTTAATTTTATAGTTTATTTTGATATTTTTGTTAGTTTTATACTAAGTAGTATTATATACTTAGTATTATATTTTTTTTGTAATTAATGATTTTTTTTTAGTTTAGTATACTAAGTAGTATTATATTTTTTAGTAAAATACTTTGTAACTTTATATTTTATTTTGATATTTTTTTTATATAGTATATTAAGTAGTATTATATTTTTTAGTAATATACTTAATTTCTAACTTTATATTTTATTTAGATCAATTATTTTTTAATTTAGCATATTAAGTAGTACTATATTTTTTAGTAATATACTTACTTTCTAACTTTCTAATTTATTTTGATGAAATTTTTTTAATTTAGTATTTTAAGTAGTATTATATTCTTTAGTAATATACTTACTTTCTAACTTTATATTTTATTTTGATAAATTATTCTTTAATTTAGTATACTAAGTGGTATTATATTTTTTAGTAATATACTTACTTTTTAACTTTATATTTTATTTAAATTAATTATTTTTTAATTTAGTATATTAAGTAGCACTATATTTTTTAGTAATATATTTACTTTCTAACTTTATATTTTATTTTGATGGTTCTAACTTTATAGTTCAAAAAAGCTAACAAAATTGAAAATGGTTCAATGGTTGGCTTTTGCATTTTTTCTTTCAAGGTAACGAGTTCGAATATCTTCAATCACAAATTGGAATTTTTGGTCTGGTCCGAGCCTAGGTCGGTTGTGAAGTGAGCTTGGATTTAAACAGGTTGGGCTGAATTATATTTATTAGGCCCAATAAGAGTCCGTTCATATAATGAAAACCAGTCCAAATAACCCGTACTGTTCATGGACCGATCCTGAACCGGTTCCAGGCATACCGGGCCTAGGCTAGGCCAGTTCTAACCAGCTTAATTGACAATTATATGTGAAAGCATGTCCCGGAATATTAAAGAATATTTAAAGACGAAGATCGCCAATTTATTAAAATCTATTTGAGATTAAAAATAAATAAAACCCACATTTATGATAAAAATTGAACAAAAAAACTCATAATTTTAAACTTATAGAATATTGGACCAAGAGGTCAACACACTGCTTAGTTTTATTAATATATTTAATACAATTTTAGATGTTGGACACCGTTCGTGGAAGTATTCATAAGTAAGACTAGTGACTAAGTATTTCATGAGTGGTAACGATTAAAAGTATATGTTCATCATAGGTGAAAGTATGTCAGTATTGATGATTTATGAAAGACAATGACGAACAATATATTAAAGTTTATTTAGAAATTAAAATTGAATAATACACATAATTTTTATGAAAATTAAACAAAAAATCTCATAATTTTGAAGTACAAAAATTTCAGCCTTTGTCACTTGAATTAAGACATAGCAAAATATTTGATTATAAAACCTAAATATATATTTTATTACAGATATTTCAATGAAAATTATTATCGTTTTTCTTATGCTACATGCTAGTGCACCATGTATTTTAATCAATATATTAATGTAATACGGGCTATGCACGTTACAAGGTATTACTTTGATAAGTATATCATATTATTTCTTCAATATGTTGGAATAAATTATTGATAATTTAATTCATTGCCAGATGAGGCTATATAGGGAGAATCCAATACCCCTTTTTCCTCCTCATCAATTTTGACAATGCGTCAAGACCACCCTTGGTCTTCAAATTGTTTAATTTATTGAAAAGACAATTTTACTCTTTCACTACCAATGTAAACCTTATTTTCCTCTCTCTTTTTGTAGTTAAATCTCAACAACTATTTTTTTTAAAATCTTTATTTAATCTTATACTTAAAAAATAAAAAAATAAAAAAATAAAAAAAACATTTTAAAGCTTTACACGCCAAGAAATAGAAGTGGTTCAGCAGAACAATCATGCAACATTGCCAAAAATGTTCAGAGATTTACATGGATAAAAAAAAAAAAAAAGCAGCTGTGTAAAATTGGCAAGAAAAACAATAGTACTTGTACGATGAAAACACATGAATTCTGCAGAAATCAGTGAAAGCCCATAGCCCATAGGCTAGTCCATCTAAACCTAAACCCTAGCCCTTTTGGGACTCAATTTCAACTGAAAATTATAAACCTACTATTGCCTATGCTACAAGACTAATTCTAAATCTCTTACAAATGAGTCTGAGTTGTCTTATTGGTGAACTCATTGCTAACGACTCTATTGGTTAAAAAAAATAAAATTATTTCTATTATACAAAATCACAAGTTTAATGGTAACACTCATGCGGGCCATGAACATTCCTATAATTTTTTAGTTTTGGGGAGTGCAACACATTGTATTTTGAAAGGAGTGATAAAAAACTCTAATTTCTTAATCTAATAATCAATAGTGAACTAGATTACAATTGGAGCATACCCAACCTAGCAGGCCGAGAAAATAAAAGGATAATTTTGGACATTCCTCTCAATAGTAGCAAGTTGCAATAACCTCACCACCCAACACTTGTAGCTACAAAGTGAGCCGTGAGGAAGATGGCATTGCATGAGCATTCCAAGTAGCGGCTAAGCCAAGCCAATTTGCACATTGCAATGCTACATGTCACTATTTGTCGGTTTGACTCTCTCTCTCTCTCTCTCTCTCTCTCTCTCTCTCTCTCTCTCTCATTCATGTGGTTTGGCAAGAGACATGGATCAGGGTTTTGCAATTGTGATTAGATTCTTGACATGAATCAAACAAAAAAACCACTACCAAATGTACTTCACTTTCTGCTAATTGGAAAAAGTTTGTGAAAGAGACACACTACATCATGCATAATTCAGCCTCAAAATCTTGCTTTTACCTTAAAAAGTGTATATTTATATGAATATTAATCTCAAAGTGGGAAGATCACATGAGAAAGTGATGGACCAATTTCTGTCTCTCTCAAATTAAAATAATCCTGGGGTTGGAGACCTTACACTATCACACCCTTACGAATTCTAAGGCAATCCCAACAAATTAGGACCCCACCCAAAACTACACTTTTAGATTGAATCATGACTTTTAGCTACATAAAAGCTTGACTCAAATATAAGTCCCATGAATCTTACTTTGCATTCTAATAAAAAGTTTTCTAATCTCCCAAAAAGGCTAATACTTAACTGAAAAAAGACAATGAGAAGTGCCCTTAAGTAATGCAGGGCAGAATAATTTGTGCGCTTTTTTCTCTTTAGATGAAAGAGTTAAAGTCCTAAAGAAAGAATCAAGATAGGAACCACCCCTCTCAGGAAGTGTACAAAAGAGGTGATGTAGCTAAGTGATAGTATTAACAGTAACTCAACAGAGAATTAATGGAGGAGAGAAGAGGTAAAGAGGACAAGAAACAGAAGAAATAAAGGAGGACCAGTACAACTACAACTGCCAGGCTCAGGGATTCCTTGGAGTAGCATTAAAGACTGCATTTGCATCTTCTCTACTGCTACACCATATTACCCCCACCATCCAGAAACAAACTTCTACAATTTTTTTTAAGCAGAAAGCTCAAGATGAAATAGATTTATAGGCCAAAAAGTTGTCAAAAATTTATCCATGATTGTAGGTTCAAGAACATGGGTCATGGTTGTCATGTTCTCCACATGATTTTCATCATCATTTTCTTTGTCATTTCTTTCTACTCCACCCACATTTTGATTGCAAAAGCCTCATTCAATGCAGAAGGATACTTGACCATTGTTCCTGGCCTAAAGGAGGTGTACGACACCGGTAGTAATGGTGGTGGTTTAACAGCATCTCACATTCAGAATGTCCCTGGAGGGTTTGGAAACCAAGATCAGAAGGCCTTGATTTTGGAAAAGTTCAGATTTTTGCTGGGACTTAAGAGCTTCAGAACTGGAAAATCAAGAAATGGAGATTTTGCTTATTTCTCCCCATGGCCATCACCATCACCGTCGCCATCGCCTTCTCCAGTACCCGGCATTGCCACTGGTGCTCCGGCTCCTTCTCCGGTGCTGCATACTCATCGGCACGCGCATCCTCCGTCGCGGCGCCATCATCATTCACTCCCACAAGGCCACAAGATACAGAAGAAAGATCAAGGGAAAGCCACAAGGAGAGTATTGACCGCTGTTCTTGCTTCTGTTGGATTTACGTCTGTGTTATGTGCCATTGGGCTCTTTTCGGCTGCCGGAAATTCAAGAAACAGAAGAGAAGACAAAGAAGAAGTGTATTGGTACTCAGAGCTGAAGCAGGAAGTAGAGGTATATCAAAGTTTATGAGTTCCCAGAGCTCAGTGAAAAAGGTAAGCTCTGATCCAGGCCCTGACCTTTTTTACCTTGATTCACTAGAATCTGCTTTAGAACCAGAAAAATGTTGTCTGAAACTGGATTCCAGCACTGAAAAAACCTACTCCAACCAAAACACATCAAATTGTACACTTGATGAGAGAGAAGGATCAAACAATAAACTCATAAATTCAGAGTCTGAAAGTGGTAGGTTTTCTTCCTTTGGAGAAATTACCACTGTGCATGAGATTTCAGAGTCTGTCAAGCATGAACCTGATGGCTCTAACTCTTCGTTCGGTGAACGAATAATTCCAGAAGAAATTCACACATTTGATGATAAAATTGTTCCCGAGGAAGCTCATTCATCTGATGATGAATCTTTCCATTCTTTTTGTGATTCACATTCATTCCAATTGAGGCTTTCCAATGCTTCAGCTTGTAGTCTAGGTGAAACCTCAGAGATCATAATATTCCAAGATGAAGTTAAGGAAACACATTGTTCTATGGCTGATCCACCAAAGATTCCACAGTCTAATCCCATTTTATCAGCTCCCAGTTCACAATTACTACCTCCCTCCACCCCACCTCCTCCTCCTCCTCCTCCGCCACCCCCTCCACCTCCGCTCTTACCTGCATCCCCTCCTCTGCCTAGCCCTTCTTCAATGAAAATGAAATCCAACTTTGTGAATTCATCCACATTGCGAAATTTATCTCAAAGTAGTTTTCCAGTGTTCCCCTCTACTCCTCCCAAGGCTCCGGCCAGAGTTCCTCCTCCACCATGTCCCCCTCCACCTTCGAATGGCCATGTTAACTCTCTCAAAGCCCCACCTCCTCCTCCTCCTCAGCTCAGACAACAAATGCCATTGGGAAAAGATGGCTCTCCATTGCCAAAGCTTAAACCACTCCACTGGGACAAAGTTAGAGCTGCACCAAATCGTTCAACGGTGTGGGACAAGCTGAGATCGAGCTCATTTGAGTAAGACATTGCATTTACTCTTATGATAAAAAGTAAAAGTTCATAACTTCATTTTTCATGGTTAAGTTGTTTATGTTTATGAAACTTCTGGCAGATTTGATGAGGAAATGATTGAGTCACTTTTCGGTTACAACCTGCAAAATCCAATGAAGAATGATGAAGTGAAGAGCAAAACTCCATCTCCAAGCAAGCACGTTCTCGAGCCTAAGAGACTGCAAAACATCACTATACTTTCAAAAGCCTTGAATGTGACTACAGAACAATTATGCGGGGCATTAATCCGAGGTTTGAAAATTGGAATTCACAATACTTGAGCAGTCATAATCTCTAAATTGATGTCCTGTTTAGCTCTTATACATCATGAGCATGCTTTCTGAAGATTTTTATAGCTGAAAAGTCTACTATCTATCTCACCTCACTTGGTTAGAACTAATCCAATTATAGATATTAGAACCATTTAACCAAACATTGGAAAGATGAACATGGGAATGACATTAGTCGCTTAGACGAGAAGTTTGATGGTGGAGGACTGGAGTCTGCTGAAAAACTTTAGGACAAGGGATGGCTTGTAATCGCTTGTCTGATAAGCCTTGTTAACAAGACGTTTGATGTGCACTATTGCTAATCATTTTCTGTAACAGGGGATGGGTTGTCATTGCAAGATTTAGAAGCACTCTCAAAGATGGTGCCCACTAAGGACGAAGAGGCTAAGCTTGCAAACTACAAAGGAGACATATTTGAATTGGGGTCAGCAGAGAAGTTAGTTAAGACAATGCTCAAAATACCGTTTGCTTTTTCAAGAATTGAAGCAATGCTTTACAGGGAAACCTTTGAAGATGAGGTTCTTCATCTCAGAAAATCATTCTCAATGCTCGAGGTATGCAAAAATATTACAATTCATGATTAATACTATCTTTCTACAATTATGAAAACTGCTTTGTTATTAGGAGGCATGCAAGGAACTCAGATCAAGTCGGCTCTTCCTAAAACTACTCGAGGCAGTGCTCAAAACGGGAAACAGGATGAACGTCGGTACAATAAGAGGAGGAGCAAAAGCTTTCAAGCTTGATGCCCTTCTTAAGCTTGCTGATGTGAAGGGAACAGATGGGAAAACAACACTCCTTCATTTTGTCGTCCAAGAAATCATTCGGTCAGAGGGATTAAGAGTGTCAGAAAGCATTATGGGCAAGATCCATCAGAGAAGCAAGAGTGCAAACATCGAAGATAAGGAAGAAAACTACAGGAGAATGGGCTTAGATCTTGTATCTGGCTTAAGCACTGAGCTATGCAATGCCAAGAAAACGGCTACAATAGACTTGGATGTTCTTGCAAGCTCGGTAGCAAATCTATCGGACGGTATGCGTAAGCTGCAACATCTTGTTCAAAAGGACATGATCATGGAGGAAAAAAAGGGCAGCTTTGTGAACTCAATGAGATCATTCCTGAAATATGCAGAAACGAAGTTGAAGGAACTGCAGGAAGATGAGAATAGAGTCCTGTTACATGTTAGAGAAATTACTGAATACTTTCATGGAGACGTGAGCAAAGACGAATCCAATCCACTCCGAATTTTTGTAATTGTAAGAGATTTTTTAAGCATGTTAGACCATGTGTGCAAAGAGCTTAGGAACTCAAAAGCCCCCCGTAGTCCTAATCCTCTATCCCCCTTCCGATAGATTAGTTGGCTTGGTTTGTCTATAGTTTTCTACTTCATCTACCATGGTGGATGAAATATATGTAACATATTCCAAATTCTAATGACAAGTGAAAAGGTTTTCTGCAATGCCTTTTGATTGACATCATCTTCAAAGTATGAATGCCATCATTTTGACTTTAGCACCAGAGATGAAGTACATGATCTGTTTTTGCAAAGAAGTCAGAAAAGCACACGACCAAAATAGGACAAGATTTTCCATGACCTTTTCCCATGTTATTTTAGGTTATAAAACTTTGAGTTTATAAGTTTATTGATGATATTCCATGACAGTTATCGTATTGTGGTGTAGCATAGAATGACCAACGCAAATGGGTTTTAGTTTGACTTATTGCTTTTACAGTACCTATCATTACCTACTAATTCACATGATTGATATGCATTTATTCACTGGACATCCATGTTTCTCTCCAGCAATTCAATTGTAGCATATCACAGCTACAACACAATCAACTTCCTAATCTTTATTGCTTGGCAACTTTATGGATCATTCAAAGAATTTGACCTTCCAATGTACATTTTTGACTTGTCGTTAAAGCCCGAATAACTTCACTACATTAATTAGTTGAGCGTTTGGTTAAACTTATTTAAATTATTTTATAAATTCTTATATCTTATAATATATTTTAAAATTTATAAATGTTAAATCTTATCGTAAAAATAAACTCTTGAAGTGTTTAGTATAAAAAAAAATCATAAAGCTTATAATATAATTCGATCTCTTCATTTTTCTAAATGAACTTATAAGATTCGAGAATCTTATTCAGCAAACTTGTAAGTTCAGTCATACGCTCTCTTAGAAGGTATTTGGCTAATCTATTATAAAAGATGGTATAACCTCCTAGATCTTGTAAAATATTTTTGGAGCAACCAAAAACTATTTAGCAAATATATCTTTAACAACTATAGATAATATATTGTGTACTACTAGTAAACTAGACAAATACCCATATATAAGTGAAACTGAAACCAAACCAAGTCTCGACCTCAACTTTATATTTGACAAGATCTTATTGGCATTTCAATATCTTTTTATCTTTGAATTTCACTAAAAATGAGGATATTTATCTAATATTGTATTTCTCTTTATTTTTTTCACGGGACTATTTATAAGTAATCATTGGTCATTTTTATTGTACCAGTAATACTCAATTATTTCGTCTGAAAACAAATATATATTAATCATTTTGTTTATGCTGAAGATTCATAATCTGCTTCTTTACAAGGTACATATCACGTGTGTGCCAAATGCAGAACAAACATAATTGTACCAATACTTATGTTAGACCTCTATACCTCTTATCCTCTAAAATTCTATTATCTGTCTCTTTGCATTTGTCTTTCTCTTTGTCTTCTGCAAAGTGCTCCACAGGGAATAATACTCTGATTTTCATGCATATGTCTGAATTGACTGGCAGTAAATGTGGTACCGTTTTGGAGTTGTCCCTAGTTTTTGCTTTGGTATACAGAAAGGAATATAATGATGACAATAAAAGCAAAAATACGTTTAACAAAGTTTTTCAAAAAATTGATTATAAAAAATTAAATTATGCTGAATTTGTTGGGTGTATTGTGTCAAAAGAGATTATATTTAAGATGAAATGAGGTAAGTATGAAATAAATTTTCTTAAAACAAATTTCGTCCCCTATACGGTATTACAGGAATTTGGATGTTTATCTCTCAATATATAACCCTTCTTTTCTAAAATTGGTACAACACTATATTAATTTTATCGATCGAACCAAAAACTTGATTGTATATTTCTCAAAAGAGAATAAAAATATTAAAATATCAGAATATATTTTAGTAGGAGAGATAATAGAGAAATCAATTAAATCTGAATTGATTTGGTGTAAAGTAAAAGGGGGTCTATTTATAGATGTGTAGGTGTTTTATCGTGATTGATCATGTCTTTTAATTAGAATCAATCTGAACCATTAGATTATATCCCTTAAGATATGGTTACGATTTAGTGGTTCACACTGCATCCTTTTATGAAGGTTCACAACCCTTACCATGCACCTTTTACTTATGAATAGATGTATCTATTCATCGTATCCTATCAATGTTAATGAACAATCACAATTCTTCATGTGTACCATTGTGACCGTTCATTAAATTTGAGACACAATTTTCAAACTTCAAAGATTTTCATTAAATTGGAGACTTTTCCAATTCACCCATTTTATTCAAACAATCCCCCACATGAATGGAAGAAATCGACATGAATCAAGAAATATGAAGAAGAATACTCTCTGAAAGATAGTGCATCGAGATAGCCAGCTTTCGCTTTAAACCTTCCCTAGTAAAAGCCTGTCGGACTCATTTGGCTAATCAGTGAACTCTAAGCTTTGAACTGTCAGAAGTTATTGCAAGCCGTTATTGCAAGCCTAATTAATGGACTCTACACACTAACTCTTATATCGAGTTTGATTTTCTATTATGTTCATTATTTCGGTCATGAACTCTGTTGGGTTCTGCAAGTGTTTTAAAGAATTTGCCTATCAAAATTCTCATAGAATCGGCCATGTTCACACTCACATAAGTGATGTCCTATAAAAAATATCCCACTATACTCCACTTGTACTTTACAAGATATAGGCATCATTAAAAGCAATGCTTATCCTTAACCATTTTGTAGGTAGCACTTATTAGCATTCTAGAAATGAGAAGGAGTTAAATTCCTAAGTGTTTCCAATCAAGTCATTTATAACTTAGTTTTCCTATTGAACCTAGTCTGTGGGATCTCCAGTCGTTAGGTTAGGTTCCATTATGATGGCTCATTTATTTTTTAGGCTTTAAACCCATTTCCCTTGATACGCAGTCTATTCCCTCTCTTGATAACCCCTTAGTAAATGGATCCGTTAGGTTATCCTTTGATTTTACAAAATCAATTGATATAGTTCCATTAGAGGGCAACTGCTTAACGATATTATGTCTTCGACGAATATGTTGTGACTTACTATTATATACAATATTTTGTGCCCTAGTTATAGCTGCTTAGCTATCGCAATGAATACATATTGCTGGCACGATTTTGGCCTTATTGGAACATCTTCTACGAAATATCTTAACCATTCTGCTTTTTCTTTAGCTTTATCTAAAGTTATAAACTCGGATTCTATAGTAGAACGAGCTATATATGTCTGTTTAGAAGATTTCCATGATATAGCACCACTACAAGAGTAAATACATAGCCACTAGTTGACTTGGATTCATCAATATCTAAAATCCAATTCGCATCACTATATCCTTCAACAACTGAAGAATATTTTCCATAGTGTAATGCATACTCTTTGGTTCTTTTTAAGTATCCCAATACTCTAAGTAATGCACTCAGTGGTCATTACTTAGGTTACTTGTAAATCTACTTACCTTACTTATAATGTAAACCATGTCTGGCCTCGTACAATTCATTAAGTACATTAGGCTTCTAATGATTTGGGAATATTCTAACTGTTGTTTTTCATTTTCAGTATTCTTGTGAAGAATAATATGTGGTAGAAATAGATTATTTGTCTCTTTAATACCATGAGACTTAAATCTTTCAACCACTTTATCAACATAATGTGATTGAGATAAAGATATCCCATCAGGTGTTTTAGAGATCTTCATTCCCAAAATCACATCAGATTCACCCATATCTTTTATGTCAAAGTTATTGGCGAGCATTTTCTTTGACTTATTGATGACTTCTATATTAGTTCCTAATATGAGCATGTTATCTACATAAAGATATATAAGTACATGTGCTTCTCCAAATTTCTTGGAGTAAACACATTTATCACACTCATTTATGGTGAACCTGTTCCTTTTCATGACACTGTCAAATTTTTCATACCATTGTTTAGGGGCTTGTTTCAACCCATAAAGAGATTTGACAAGTCTACACACTTTGTGTTCTTGTCTTTTTACTTTGAAGCCATCAGGTTACTTCATGTAAATTTTTTCATCTAGATTACTATTTAAAAATGCAGTTTTTACATCCATATAATGTATGTGCAAATCATACAAAACTGCTATGGCTATTAAGATCCGAATTGATGAAATCTTTGTTACCAGTGAATAAGTGTCATAATAGTCAACACATTCCTTTTGATGATATCCCTTAGCAACAAGTCTAGCATTGTATTTATCAATTAAATAGTTTACCTTTAACTTTTTCTTAAAAATCCATTTATATCTAATTAGTTTATTTCCCAAAGGAATATCAACCAATTGTCAGGTATTATTACCTAGAATAGATTCTATTTCACTATTTATAGCTTCATTCCAGAATAGAGCTTCTGGACTAGCCATAGCCTCATTAAAGGTTTGAGGTTCATTCTCAATCATATATGTCATAAAATCTGGACTTAAAGATTTGGCTACTTTAGCACTCTTACTTCTTCTAAGTTCAAATTCTATATCATTCTTAAACGCAGCTTCATGCATTCTTATTTGAGTATTCTATTGAACATCTCCTTTAGAGGGGAACACATCTTCAAAGAATTCAACATCTCTAGATTCAATAATTGTGTTTACATGAATGTCACTTATATCAGATTTATGTACCAAAAATTTATATGCACTACTGTTTATTGCATATCCAACAAAAGTGCAACCAACAGTTTTAGGACCTAACTTGACCGTTTTAGGAGGTGGTATAGCTACTTTAGCTAAACACCCCCACACTTTTAAGTATTTGTAGGAAGATATTCTACCTTTCCATATTTCATAAGGTATTAATCCAGTTTTCTTATGAGGAACTCTATTTAAAATAAAGTTAGTTGTAAGAACAGCTTCTCCCCCACAAGTTCTGAGTAATCCAAAACTAATGAGCATAGTATTAACCATGTCCTTAAGAGTTCTATTCTTTCTCTTAGCAATTCTATTCTGCTGAGGCGTATATGGAGCTGTAGTTTGGTGAATAATTCCAAACTTAGCACACAACTCACCAAAAGATGATTGGATCTTACCTTAATTGTTCCATTAAGTTGATTTTCAACTTTGTTTTTATAAGTGATGAAAGCGCTCAAAGCCTCATCTTTACTACTTAGTAAATATACATAGCAATATCTAGTGTGATTATCAATGAAGGTAATAAAATACTTTTTACCACCTCGACTTTAAACTAACTTTAGATTACATATATCACTATGTATCAAGCTTAGAGGTTTGCTACTTCTTTCAGCTGCACTAAAAGGTTTCTTAGCAAACTTAACTTCAACACAAATTTCACATTTGTGTTTTTTCATCAATATCAAGTTTAGGTATAAGGCCTAAACCTGCCAGCTTTCTTAGAGAAGCTCGATTAACATGACTTAGTCTATAGTTCCATAAAGAAGAAGACTCAAGCAAGTAAACAGAAGATAATTTTTTATTGCTTTCAAAAGTTTTGAGTACAGGCATTACGTTAATCTTAAATAGCCCTTTGACTACATACCCTATTCCTACAAATTGACCATTTTTGGTCAATACAAATTTGTCTGATTCAAATACTAGTTTAAACCCACTTTTGACAAGTAATGAACTAGATACCAAATTCTTTCAGATATCTAGAACATGTAGTACATCAACTAGGGTCAGCTATATACCTGATGTCATCTTCAGTATCACTTTTCCCAATCCAACTATGTTGGAAGTTGATAAGTTGCCATAAACAACTTCATTCCATTAATCAAAATGTATGTGGAGAACATTTCTTTGTTAGAGCAAATATGGCGTGTAGCTCCTATGTCAACCCACCATTCCCTCGAGTTATCCACCAAGTTGGCTTCAAACACAATAGCCGAGAGTATTAGGTCCAAAATGTCTACTGGCACTGTCTTATCTTCGATCACATTAGCCTGGTTCTGATTACCCTTCTTCAAAAGTCGACAATCCTTCGCCTTGTGGTTCGGCTTACCACAATTGTAGTAATTACCCTTAAACCGCTTTGCATCATTATCTTTGGACAAGCTAGGGTGCTTCATCTTCTTGCCCTTTTTGGCTTTGGAGTCCTCTACCATGTTGGCTTTGGCCTCTATCTGGTTAGCAGAAACCTTCTTTTCTGCAACCCTATTATCTTCCTCAATTCGAAGATAAACAATCAGATTCTCCATTGTCATCTCTTTGCGTTTATGCTTGAGATAGTTCTTGAAATCTTTCCATAATGGAGGCAGTTTCTCAATTAGGGCAGCAACTTGGAAAGATTCGCACAGCATCATCCCCTCAGCTAGTATATCATGTAGGATGATCTGCATCTCTTGTACCTGACTGATAACAGATTTGGTATCAACCATTTTAAAGTCAAGGAATTTGCTAACGAGCCCTTCTTGGCTTTGGAGTCCTCTACCATGTTGGCTTTGGCCTCCATCTGGTTAGCAGAAACCTTCTTTTCTGCAATCCTGTTGTCTTCCTCAATTCAAAGATGAACAATCGGATCCTCCATTGTCAGCTCTTTGCGTTTATGCTTGAGATAGTTCTTGAAATCTTTCCATAATGGAGGCAGCTTCTCAATTAGAGTAACAACTTGGAAAGATTCGCTCAACATCATCCCCTCAGCTATCATGTAGGATGATTTGCATCTCTTGTACCTAGCTGATAATAGATTTGGTATCAACCATTTTAAAGTCAAGGAATTTGCCAACGATAAATTTCTTTGTGCCGATATCTTTCGTCTTATACTTTTTATCAAGAGAATTCCACAACTCTTTTGTTGTTTTGACTGAACAATACATATTATATAATGTGTTGTCTAGTCCATTAAGCACATAATTCCTGCATAGAAAGTCGTTGTGACACCATGCATCACGGGCAGCTCATTTCTGGGAATCTTTTTCTTCCTCCAGAATGGTAGGAGCATCTTCTATCAAGAACCTTGTCAGGTTCATAGTGGTGAGATAAAACAATATCTTTTGCTGCCATCTCTTGAAATCAGCTCCGATAAATTTCTTCGGTTTCTCATGCTGGGAAGCTGAAGGCATGATCACCGAATTGGAGCTAGTACCTACTCCATTAGTTGGCATTTCAGTAATAACCATCAAAAAAATCTATCTTAAGATTGTTGGTTGTATTGTGTCGAAAGAAGATTATATTTCAGCTAAAGTGAGGTAAACATGAAGCTAATCTCTTTAAGACAGATTTCATCCCCTACATGGTGGTATAGCAACTTGGATGTTTATCTCCCAAGATACAACACTTCTTTTTTTAAATTAGTACAACATTATACTAATTTTATTGGTTGAACCAAAAGCTCGATTGTACACTTCTCAAAAGAGAATAAGAATACTAAAATATCAGAATATATTTTAGTAGGAGAGAGAATAGAGAAATTAATTAAATCTGAATTGATTTGGTGTAGGGTGAGAGGGGTCTATTTATAAATGTCTAGGTGCCTCATCATGATTGGTCACGTCTCTTAATTTGAATCAATTTGAACCATTGGATTACATCCCTTAAGATATAGTTGCGATCTAGTAGTTCATTCTGCATCCCTTTATGAAGGTTCACAACCCTTACCATGCACCTCTTACTTATGAATAGATGTATCAATTCATTGTGTCATATCAATGTTAATGAACAATTACAACTCTTCATGTGTACCTTTGTGACAGTTCATTAAATTTGAGATACATTTTTCAAACTTCAAAGCTTTCCATTAAATTGGAGACTTTTCCAATTCACTCTTTTTATTCCAACAGAATTTAGTACTGGAAAAACAACTAACTTTGCTTTTTTGTAGGAAGCTTTGATTTTTAATTAAATGAGGACATGATGTGACTAAACCTAGACGCTTTCAGATGGGTTTGACTTGATCATTAGAGGAACATATGGTTATGGTTGAAAAATAAATCAAACTATTCAATTCTCAACTTAAGATCAATCATTCAAAATTTGTTTGAGCTTAATATGTTAAGTTAACAAATCAAGATTGAATACAATTTTTCGTTCAATAAGATGTAAAAGTTGGCTTGAACTCGACTCGATTAGTAAAAAAATAAAAAAAATATGTGTAAAGATATCAAACTACTCGATTTGTGTTTAACTTGATTAAAACTCATTCAAACTCGACTCAATTAAATAATAAAACTAATTTCAATTACAATTTTTCAAACTCGATAAAAAACTCAAACAAACTTGAATAATGGCGTGTTCGGCTCGACTAGATTCGTTTACACTCTTACTTACAGTCAATATGGTCTTCATCTACATTTAATTAGGATTTCTAGCCTAAAATAATAAACTTCATTATTGGGATCGTTCCCATAAAAAATTCTGCACAACATAAATTAGAATATGAGATTAGTATCTAGAGTAAATTTGGACAGAGCATTATTGATAATGTAATTATAGGAAAATTTAGTGCACACATGGATAAATAATATGTGAATTGATATTACCTTGTTTCTTTTTGTGGTAGTGAAAGATTAATCGATTCAATCCCGAATTCGTAATTCACCTACAAGCCTCCTCGAATGCTACGAACGGAATTACGCCATACTCCATTTAACTCCAATGAATACTACCAGAGCATCCATCATATTTTTACACACCTTAAACCCTTAGAGAACTAATTTTGGTGATACTCCAAGAGAGACGTAGAAAGAAAGAGACGAGGAAGAGTGTTTGAGAAAAATATGGATACAATATTATGCAGGGTTCTTCTTCCTTGTGCTCACTCACCACCTCACACACACACAGAGGGAGAGAAATGAATGCAGTGAGTATAAAGGGCACAAACAAAAGTGCAGTTTATAAGTAATCCACAATTGAGTTCGCCATAGGAGGATCACTATTATGTGCACCACACAAACATATCTGTATAGTTGCATGCTTGTTTAAACTTTTTGACTATCCCATGTGCGCCTTCCATGTGGCTTGAGAATTGTGCTCATTATTATTGTCTCCCAAGTGCACATGTTATGTATGCCCATGGGGCTTGCTGTTTGTTCTATTTATATTTCTCACTTATACATATTTTGACTCAACTCATTTGAATCACATTTTCATACATTTTCATAGAAGGAATAAGGTGTGAGACCAAGCGAGAAAAGAACAGGTGAGAAGAGTTATATCAAGTCATCACCTAATTAACATAACTCTACAACTTAAAACTCGCTATGTACCCCAAACTATGTGCTCGTACTAAATCAAGCATCTCTGATCCCTCTATATTATGTAGAGTATGCTTGGCTTTCTCAGTTATGTATCTATGCCCATGACTATGTCAAACATATTTTTGACTTAGTTGGCCGACCTATGAGCCATAGAACAAAAGCGCGTTACCACATTAGCTTTTCCTCGACCCCTTATGCTAAGCAGCTTGGTCCTGACAACTTTCTTAGTAATGCTCCGACAGATTAGATCAAAATGTGGCCATTGGAAATATGCTAAAGTAGCGTCATCAGGCTTATACCTTACGACACATTCCAAAGTCCCAAATAATATGGAAAACACATCAAGGGCTCACACAGTGACGAAGCAGGGATCCATTTAGTCACTCTATTTACATGATCGTCTCAAAGCACATGTAGTATGAATACATGCCACGATATAACTCCCACTCAATTTGGGCATGTCACACTCTTAACATTATACGAATCTTAGTTCAATCGCTATCCAAGCGCTTGACCTGCGCACTACCAGAAATTACTCTCTAAAGTGTCATTCAGTAGTTCACACATTTAGCTATAGATAGGCTCTTATAAAGTTTGGACATACTTCATAATTGATCAAGTATGATCTCATCTTGGCCTCATGCCAATGCGACACTGATTAAACCTTAACCTTTCTCGTAATTCCAAGCGCCAAGGCGATTATTCATGCCCTTCCCAATGATGTGAACATGATCTATGAGTATCATTATGCTCACTATCAATGCATTAGGGCGATTGCCTGTGTTAGTGGGTCAATCTAAGCCTGGTGACATTTACTTATAATAGACACAATACACTAACAAATTAATAAGAACGAAAATCTCATTAATCAACAAAATATTTATACAAGCTCATAAACTCAAATCCTATGAAGTCCCGTACTACTAACATGCCTATGGAATACATCTCTTCGCAAAGGCTTAGTAAAAAGATCAATGACCATATCGCTTGTAGGAATATGCTTGAGAACTACTTGGCCTTGCGCAATACTCTCTCGAATGTAGTAATATCTGGTGTTAATATGCTTGGTCCTCCCATGATTCTTGGGGTCTTTAGCTAATGCTAGTGCAACTGTATTATCATAATGGACAAAAACTGTATCATCAACATGTACCGCAATACATAGACTCTGTAGAAATCTTCTCAACCAGATAGCATCTTGGACTATTGATGTACAAGCAACGTATTCTACTTTCATGGTGGATAAAGAGATACATGGCTGCTTCTTGCTACACTAAGTGATAACAACATCTCCCAATAAGAATGCATATCCTGATGTGTGCTCATCTCTATCCGCCGATCCATCAATATCACTATATCCAATTAACTTTAAACTACCCCTATAGTAGCACAAAGCGAGATCACTTGTCCCTTTCAAATATGTAAGTATCTTTTTTACCATAGCCCAATGGTCGTGTCCAGGATTACTTTGATATTTACTCACCATTCCAACTACAAAGCATAGGTTCGGTCAAGTACACATCATTGTGTACATCAGACTCCCTACCGTGCTCGTATATAAAACTTTAGCCATATGTTCCATTTCTTCTTCTGTCTTAGGGCACAATTCATTGCTAAGAACATAATTCTTGTCCATGGGTGTGTCAATAGGATTAGCATTATACATATGAAATCATTCTATAATTCTCTTAATGTAATTATCTTGAGATAAACTTAAGAGTTTTCTAAAATAATTCCGATGTATCTTAACACCAAGTATGTATTCAACTTCTCCCATGTCCTGCATCTCAAAAGTAGAGTCTGAGCAGCGATAATCATCTTCATGTCATTCCCAACCAACAAAATATCGTCCATATATAGTGAGAGTATTAAGAAATTCCTCATAATTTTCTTGACATACACACAGTGGTCTTCCTCGATCATTGTAAAGTCTATCGTAGTGATAGCTTGATAAAATCAATGGTACCACTGTCTGGATGATTATTTTTAATCCATAAATGGAATGTTTCAAGTGATACACTTTGTGCTCTTGTCCTGTTTCCTAAAATCCCATAGGTTGATCCATATAGATCTTCTCGTATAGCTCTCCATTGAGAAATACTATCTCAACATCCATATAAAATAATTTTAGATCTAGGTGGGCAATAATGGCTAATATGAGGTGAATAGAGGCAAATCTCACCACCGAGGAAAAGTCTCTTCATAATCTATACCATCCATTTGGGTATAACCATTCACCACAAGTCGAGCTTTATACTTGTCGATTGATCCATCTACCTGGTGCTTGACCCTTATAACCGACTTGTTCCTAATGGTCTTGCGTCTAGATGAAAGATCGACTAGCTCCCAAACATAATTCTTAGCCATCAAACTCAACTCTTATTTTATAGTAGTTATCCACTTATTTGCATTTGGAGAAGTCACAGTCTCTTTATAAGTAATTGGCTCATCAACATCCACAGAAGCACACAAAAAAGATTCCCCTTCGATCTCATAATATTGATGGGGTATTATTCTATGTTTGCTCCTACTCGTTTATGGATTTTGAGAGTTTTCTTCTAGTGGGTCACTTGCATTATCCCCTGTCAATTCCTGGCTAAAACTGCAAAGCCTCACCCTTGCTAGGGACGTGAGCATTGCCATAAGGATCTTGTAACTTATATAGTTCAAGGTCCTCTTTGACTTCACTAATGGTCGAAAAATCCTCATCGAGGAAATTTCACATCGTGAGACTCAATCTCAGTCATTCCTCTATCAAGGTGTTCACCATACATTACATAGCCCTTTGAGTGATAACAATACCTTATAAAGATATGTTTGATCGCTATAGGACTAAGTTTCCCATCCTTATGAGAAGTGTTGTGAACAAACTCAGCCGATCCCCAAGGTCGCAAACCTTCTAAACTAGGCTTTCTGCTATGTCATAACTCATAAGGTGTCTAAGGAACTGACTTAGAAGACACACGATTCAATATGTAGGCAATAGTCAAAATTGCATCTCCCCAAAATGATATTGGAAGATTCACTTGCGCCATTATTCATCTGGCCATATCTAGAAGTGTTCGATTCCTTCTCTCTACAACCCCATTTTATTGCAGAGTGTGTGGAATCATTAATTGTATTATGATCCCTTTTTCCTCACATATTTATCTAAACTGATCTGACAGATATTCTCGCCCTCTGTCAGTATGTAGAATTTTGAGGTTCCTATCTTTTTGGTTCTCAACCACTACTAAGAATCACTTAAAACAATCAAGCACTTCTGACTGATGAGATAAGAGATAATACTGATCCATAACACGAATAATCATCAATAAAAATGAGAAAATATGATGCATCGTGTTGTGCCCTCACATTCATGGGTCTATATATATTTGAGTAGACTAACTCTAGAGAATGAGTAGCTTTCTTTGCCTTTCCAAAACGTTTCCGGTAGTCTTTTCCTGCCAGACATGGTTCACACACAAGAAGGTTGACTTTAGTGAGATGGCCAAAAAACTTTCTCGAGCTAACCTAGTTATCATTTCTTGTCCTATGTGCCCTAATCTTGCATGCCACTTAATAGAATCAGAAATAGCATCAACAGTAGAAAAAATATAAGAAACACAATCATTAGATAATTCTAACATGAAAAATTCATTATTCATAAATCCTGAGCCATAGAGGTCTTTGCCATAGAAAATAGACAAACTAGTTCGCTTAAACAAAAAGGAAAAACCATATCCAAAAAGTGCACTAACTGAAAGTAAATTAGCTGCACATCATTCCCCATAGCAATATAGTGGCTGCACGCTGGCACTCGGTGATAATCTATAATCCTGCTAGATCCCTTATCATATGTTTTGTTGCCACTACGACAAAAACATGCGAGCATACAAGTGAACTAAGAGAGCAAAAAGTAGGTCTTACTTTCTTTGGCTCAGTGCAATCACGAGCGAAGTGACCCAACTTGCCACAATTAAAATGCTTGTCTTTCATCTTTCCACCCTTTTGCTTCAGCGATGCTTCATAGCCTTGTCACCTTGTGGGGCCAAAGTTTGGATTTGACGACTGCTTTGTCCATCATCTTTTTGCTTGTTCCAACATTTGCCTTTGTTGGGTTTACGTTGTCCAACATGTGCGACAAGAGCAGTTGCTTATGCTCGCTCTGACTCTCGATGGTTAGCTCAATCTTGAGATGACTGGCGACATTATCAAATGTCTAGATTTGCTTATTATGTGTAAGCACAAGCTTAACATGTCCCAAGTCTGTTTAGGTAGCGGACAACCAAAACTTGTTGTTCATCAATGAGCTCACTTCCAGCATTTTGAAGCTCTCGAATCATATTCTTCATCACATCAAGATGTTGGGTTATAGAGTACTTCAGGTCAAGTACATACTAATTGAACCTAAATGTAAGTGCCCTCAGTCTTGTAGCTGAAGTGCTACTGTACGTGACCTTCAACATATCCTACAACTCTTTAGTTGTAGGATACTTACAAACTCACGGATCAAATTATTGTGCATGCAATTCAACATAGTAAAGCAACTCACAGATCAGATTATCGTGCATGCAACTCAACATAGTCAAGCACACACTCTTATCTTGATCCTTCCACTTATTGTACGTGTCCATATTACGACGATATTAGATAGTTGGTCCATTTTTCGGCTTAGTTGGCATAGGTATAGTAGTGATGAGATGATCAAGGATCTTTTATTTGTGCAACAAAAAAATGAATTTTTCTATTCCACATTACATAATTTTGGCCATCTAGTTTGCTAGTGCCATAGAGATCAAAAAAATATAGGCATCCGTTTCTGTATATTTTGTGCAATATGTTAGTTATTGGTTTAAAATTTTATCCGAATCCAAGTAAATATTTATTATTTTCTTTAATTCAGTTAGATTGAAAATTTTACCACAGAGGCTAGTAATCATCTCTCACAAGATCATAATAAAAAAATTACTGATCCATGAATAAAATTAATAATGTCCATAAAAAAATATGCATACATCACATACGAATAATAAACTTGAGTTGATATTTAATGCATCATTTAGAGATAATTATTGGCCTATGGTGGTAATTAATGAAACATATGCCCAAAAAATATACATGGCCTCATAAATACATGTCTTTAAAAATGAGATTACATATTTCAAGACCTACTATATAAATCTAAAAATGGGATAAATCTAAAATTGGGATACCATATTACTACCATCTCCATTAATTATCTCTTAAATAAATTAAATATCAATAAAGACATAATATGCATGAGTACCCTAAATGTCAACTCCCATTTCATACATATTCACAAATAATCACATTGCATAAAATTTCATAATAAAAAATATAATTAAAAGTATAATTTTGTAAGCTTATCACATTATTCAAATTTCTATTCAACCACAAAGGAAGAAAAAAAATAATACTAGGCTCAAAAAATAAATTCTAAATGTTCAAATAGGCCAGAAAAAATAAAAATAAAATTCTGCTACTGGCCACCAAGTGGCAGACGCCCAATGGCTACTTGGTGACAGCTAGCAAACACGCTAGCCTTTTGCAAGCTAGTTACTCCGGCTGCGCCACATGGCGCAACAACAATTTTTTTTCTTTTTTCTAATAATAAAGGAATAGTCAACGCTCAACTTTTCTCGGTGTGCTTTTTCGGTTGACTTCATTTTGTCCGACGAAAATTTTAAAATATCATATATTTCTCATTATTAACCTCTTTTTGACACATAATATATCGATTTAATTATTTTTTTCATACTCTACAACAAGACATCAATATTATGCATAAAAAATTAAAGAATAAATACGATTTAAAAAATATATTTTTAAATCAAAACATGCAAATGTACGTATAAATACAACATATACAATCTTTATGGCCAAATTTAGTGCACACATGGACAAATAGTATGTGAATCAATATTACCTTGTTCCTTTTTGTGGCAGCAAAAGATTAATCGATTCAATCCGAATTCGTAACTCGCCTACAAGGCTCCCCGAATGCCATAAATGGAATTATGCCAGACTCTTTTTGACTCCAATGAATACTACTAGAGCATCTACCATATTTTCACACTTTAAACTTTGGAGAACTAATTTTGGTGATACTCCAAGAGAGATGTAGAAAGAAAGAGATGAGGAAGAGTGTTTGAACAAAATAGGATGCAATATTCAATGGGTTCTTCTTCTTTGTGCTCACTCACCACCTCACACACAGAGAGGGAGAAAAAGGAATGCAGTGAGTACAAAGGGCACAAAGAGAAGTGCAACTTATAAGCAATCCACAAATGAGCTGGCCATAGGAGGGACACTATTATTTGCACCACACAAACATATTTGTTTAGTTGCATGCTTGTATGAACTTTTTGACTATCCCATGTGCGACTTCCATGTGGCTTGATAATTGTGTCCATTATCATTGTCTCCCATGTGCACATGTTATGTATGCCCATGGGCTTGCTGTTTGTGTCCATTTACAGTACTTTTTTAGAATTGGGATGGGAGTTGTTATAGTGCTAATCATGTACGTCAATCACTCGAGTGTCATGCGTCAAGATTCGACGCGCTCATGTGGTCGAGATCGACGACCCTTCTATCAGGTATTTAGTTGGATTAACGTGGATCCAAATGACCTACTTAAAAATGCCTAGGGTTGCTTCGTGTTTGGAATATATATTTATTAATAGTGAGGGTTGTTTTTCCTTTTTGTATTGTGAGGCATAATTACGCCACATCAATATCATTTTTTTAAAAAACTAAGGGTTAAATTCATTAACTGTCTCTACTATTATTTTGGTAACAAATACCTTCATATACAATGAAAATTTTCAATTACCTCTTGGTCTTCATATATTAAATTGAATGGACAAAAATATGCTTGTGACTTTATAATAAAACAAACTCACTTTATAGCATTTTATTTTTAAATAAACACATTAATTACATTTTATACTAATAAAATACAGTAAATATGATACTAAAAAATTAAAATAAATATTTTATTTATATTAAACAAACACACACAAAATGAAAACTTTAAGAAACAAGAAAAATATTTTGAAAACGAATTCTTAAAAAAAGACCTCTTTATAATCAACTAGTTTGACTCTAAATTTTCTTAAATATGAAAATACTAATTGAGTAATGTGTCAATTTTTTTAATCTTTTAGATATTATTTAAATATATTTAACAAAATTAACATTCATTTTATTTAAAATATGGCTTATTAAACTTAAGTAAAGAAAATTGATACCTTATTTAATCAATTTCATATTTAATAAAATTTAGGGTCAAATTAGTTGATATATTTATTTGTGAAAAGGTCTTTTTT
Organism: Paulownia fortunei; assembly: GCA_019321725.1. NCBI lineage: Eukaryota > Viridiplantae > Streptophyta > Magnoliopsida > Lamiales > Paulowniaceae > Paulownia > Paulownia fortunei. Next base: position 7,613,812 of record CM033108.1, read on the forward strand.
TTAATAATTAATTTCTTAAATATTTTTCTTTTTTGAGAGTTCAACAATAAAGTTTTCTGTTTATTTAATATAAATAATATATTTATTTAATTTATTATTATGATATTTTACTAATATTTTTTGTTTGTTTAAACTTATATAAAGCAAAAAATGCTATATATAATATAATAGGAGTAAAGTGAATTTATTTTTTATAAAGTCACAAAGGTATTTTTCTCCATTCAATTTAATTTTTGAAGACATTGAAGGTTTTCATTGTACAAGGGGTATTTGATACCAAAGTGATAGTAGAGGGGGGTTAAATGAATTTAACCCAAAAAATAATAATAATCAATTACATCATTCATTACATCAAAATATCAAAAACTTATCATTTAGTAAAAATTCTTATTGTATCCGTATAATATGCATACTTATGAATAAGCGTAACATGCTCCCGTTTTCCTATACATATTATACTTAATAGCACTTGACGAGTATTTACTTAACCAATTTCTTGGTCTAACATTTATTATAAACTGGTTGGACAAAAATGGATTGAAGGTCACATAGATTAGAGTGAAAGTGGCACAAGACCTTCGATCAACGATAGGGCATGCTCTACGACCTTACTAAATTCATTCTATTGAAGCGTAATCCAAAAAGTTCATTCTCAATGTATCATACTTATTTTGTATAATACATGAAAAATAATAGTCTATTTTAATAAATATTTATAATAGTATTAAAATCTAAAAAATATATAAAATATATTTATAAGTATTAATAGAATATTATGTAAATAAAAACTATAACTTCTAATAATTATATATTTATAAATAATTTTTAAAATAGTTATCTCTAACTTGTGTTACAATTGTAAATTAAATAAAAAATAAATACATAATTTTTTTGGCATAATTAAATACTAAAATTAATATCAAAATAAGCCATATATTTGCTCCGAATAATTTTTTTATATTTGTATTTTGTTAGTCTATGAACCCGTATATTATCTATTTTCATATTTTTAATTGATTTTTTCCCAGTAACTTGAGATAAAAATTCATAATATAATCATACATATTAAATTCGAATCTTTCTTGCAATGTATTGAACTAACTAAAACACATTAATTAAAAAGTCTTAAAAAATCAACGTATTCAATTTCAGGTTTTGAGTTTGGACTACAGGCGTAAGCTAGACATAATGGGTGGACAATATGAACAAAAAATGTCATTTTGGGTGTATTTTGAGTTGTTAAATATTAAGAATGTTTTGAAAATTTTAAAAAATATATATGAAATTGAAGAAATATGACCAAAACTTAAGAGAAAGGAAAAAAAATTGATTACTTATGAAATTTGAGTATGTCCACTATGACTTGAAACTCTCTTTGCCCTACTTGTTAATTAATTTTCAGTATCATGAGGCATATGATGGTAGCCTCAAGTTTTTTCTCTGACAACCCGTCTGCTCCCACCCTTATATACCACCACCACCACCACCTAACCCTAAGCTTCCAGATGGGTCCGACAGCCACTCCTTCGTCGCCATCCTCACTGGTGCGATGGGAGATGGCTCCTTTCGTTCTACACATGCTCTTAAGAAACTTTTTTATAATACAGATGATCATTCATTCTCTTCCAAATCAATTTTGAGTAGAAAACCAACACTTTTCTTCAACAAGGAAAAATGGGATTTATTAGTTGATTCATTTCAATTTGCGTTGATTGGTAAGTTTATGGATGGCTACTCTCCTTTCAAATTCCTCTACGAGAAGTTATCTGGTTTTGGTCTTTCTGGACCTTATTCTATTGGCTTTATTAATTTAAAACATGTTGTCATTAATTATCAAATGAAAAGGACTACGCCAGGATTTAGATAAAGCAAGTTTGGTACATAAATGGCTCAAGAATGAGGATCTTCAAGTGGACTCCATATTTCTATACCAAATTGGAATCCTCTATTGCTCCTGTTTGGGTCAGCTTTCCTGAACTACTACTATATTATTTCATAAACAAGCACTCTTTGCAATAACATCCCTTGTTGGCAAGCCCCTTAAAGTGGAAGAGCCTACGAGGGATCAGACACGTCCTAGTATTGCTAGGGTTTGCATTGAAGTTAATCATATGGATAAGAACTTGGATGAAATAGCACCGATTTATGGAGATATTATTATTCATCAAATGGTGGTTTAGGAAAATTATCCCAAGTATTATAGGACATGTCGTCATTTAGGGCATATGGATTCTGAATGTTTTGAGAACAGAAACCTGAGACAAGTGCTCCTCCTACGGTCCGCAAGTATATCCTTGTTGAGAATTCAAGAGAGCAGAATATTGGCATCAAAATTAGAAAAGGCTCGAAATTATCAGAATTTGAAGCAAATGTTTTAGCCAAGGGATCCATAAATCCATCTGCAAATCTTAACTCTAGTCCGAGTAAAATTACTAAAGGCAATTTTATTGATCCTCTTATTACTGAGTTTGTCAAATAAATTCCATGTCAGTGATATAAATGATGGTTTTGGTTAGGGATTACTGGATGAATTGAATGACAAGGGTTCACCACAAGGTGAAGTAGTAGACAAAATTAATGTTATGGTTGTACTTAATGATCTCAATGTTAAGGTTAGGATTTTATCTAACCCTAACCCTAATCCAATTCAAGTGTTAGATGACTTACGTATGACTAGTAAAACACTGGAGCAAGTCATAGGGAATAAAGATTATATTAATGATAATTTTTTTTTTTTTCAGAATTCTTCTCTAATAATAGTTCTGAAGGTTTAACGAATGTTATGAAAATTTATTCTCCTAGGGTATCCCTTACTAAACAGATTGGAAATAATGATTGTTCTGCTATTGTTCCTTTTGTTGAGGATCATACTAAGGAGGGAGCCCTTCATTGTCATTCTACTTCTGTTGACAATTTAGAGACAACTTGTGAAGTTGATACTGGTATGTTTGTGTCTAGAAAAAGTAAGAATGTGAAATCTATTCAGCCGTTAAGGATCATGACACACTCTAGATCTACTACTAACTCTTCCTCTTTCCCTAAGTTATTATGGATTTGTTGTTTAGAATGTTAGGAAATGGTAACGCAGATTCTCAAAGGGTGTGAACTTAAGACTCAGTTACCACCATCTAGGTTGATGAGAAAGTTTGGTTTTGATTGTGCGTTATCTAATTGCACTAATAAAATTTGGGGTTTTCACTATGAGGTGGATGGTGTTTAGTTAATTGTGGATCATGATCAGTTTATGCACTTTCAGGTTAACTCTATAATGCCTCAATTTTTTTTCTGTTCATTTGTTTATGCCAAGTGTACTCGGATTGAAAGATTAGACTTGTGAGATGGGTTATGTGTTGGGTGTTAAATATAAATGAAAGAGAAATTGAATAAATTGCAGGCTAAAATATATCTTTGAATTGAAATATTATTTTTCCAAAGTTCATGCATTATAACTTTGGAATTTAATTTCGACTAACTCTTGGCTCTCTCTATTTTTTTACTTGAGTTCTACACTTACTCAAAATGCGTTTGTTTTTCTCTCAGATTTTTCTCCCAGATTGCTTGCTTGAAATATGCAACAACATTGCTAATTTATAAACCTCAATCATCCGTAATATGTAGATTAAAAAATTACCAAATTTTATCACTAAGAAAATGGGAGACTTAGTGGATGCATTGATTGATTATTAGTGCACCATAATCTTTCTTAGTGACATATAATTGCTCCATAGTATTTCAGTTGTCATGACCAGTTGCACCAATCCTTGATTATCTCAATTAGTTATGCTTAGTGTTTCAACCACTAATTACAAATTATTATTTTAACACTACTTCTTAATTTATAATTTGAACACCATTTCGAAACTGCTCAATCTTTTCAAAACTGATTGCTTTGGTGAAACCATCTGCCAACTGCTCCTTTGTGTTCACAAACTCTAATTGAATTTCTTGTTCATTCACAAGATTCTTGATGAAATGATAACGAAGTTTAATATGTTTTGACCTTGTATGAAAAAGTGAATTTTTTGTCATTGCGATAGTTGACATATTATTACAGAAAATAAAAAATTCTTCTGAGCCAAACTGCTTCACAAGCGGCATCAGTAGCTGCGATATATTCTGCTTCTGCTGACGAAAGTGATACTGTCTTCTATTTCTTAGATGCCTATGCAATTATTTGTGAACCCAAACAAAATACATATCCAGATATACTTTTGTGATCATCAAGTGACCTACCCCTGTCACTATCAGTGTATCTAATAAGCTTATTTTCTTTCTCTTTGACATATTTGATACATATTTTCTTATTCCTTGAAGGTATCGTAAAACACACAGTGTAGTTTGCTTGGATCGTGCATGAACCTTGATATCAAGCTGACTGGACAAAAAATATCAGGCTTTGTATTTGTCAAGTAGATGAAGAAGCCGACTAAACTTTTGTAGGTCTTTGCATCCACTTTGGTTGCGCCATCATTCAATTGTAATTTCTCATTAACTGCGAGCGAAGTCGAGATTGGCTTGCAATTGTCATTTTAAATTTTTTCAATACTTCTTCAAGATATTTTTCTTGAGAAATTAATATTTCTCCTTTTGATTAGCTAACTTGAATCCCAAGAAAATATTTCATGAGACCCAAATCAGTCATCTCATACTCATTCATCATGGCCTTTTTGAATTCTTCCATCATCAGTGGATTAGTCCCTCTATAAATCAAGTCATCTAAGTAAAGACAAACAATAGAAATTGCATACCTTCTTTCTTCACATATAATGACGACTCACTTTGACTTTTTTGAAATCCATTTCTCTGAAAATAACTGTCAATTTTATTGTTCCAGGCTCTTGGTGCTTGTTTCAATCTGTATAATGTTTTTTTGAGTCGATAAACTTTATCTTATTCACCTTCGACAACATAACCTTCTGGTTGATCCACATAACTTCTTCTTCTAAGTAACCATTGAGAAATACTGATTTAACATCCAATTGATAAATTGGTAGCTCCGACTGTGCTGTTAGAGCTAGGACAAGTCGTATTGTTTCTATTTGAGCAACTGGTGTAAATGTCTCATTGAAATCAACCCCTAGCTATTGAGAATATCCTTTTGGAACTAAACGAGCTTTGCACTTGTGAATTGAGCCATCTCTCTTGTACTTTGTATAGTAGATCCATTTTACCCCAATCATACTTTTTCCTTCGGGAATGTCTACAAGCTCCCATGTCTGGTTCTTTTCAACGCTTGCAATTCTTCGTCCATTGATATTTGCCAAACTTCTTATTTAGTAGCTTTTGCATAAGTCTGTGGCTCATAAGTGAAAAATGCTACATTACATGATTCATAATTTTTTCTTAAACTTTTTACGCTTCTGATTGGATTTTCAGATTATGGATAGAATTCTCTAAATCCCGATAAACTAATGCTTGGACTGGAACTTGGGCTGGTGCTTCCATTTATGATTGGTTGATCTCCTTGACTTGTTGAAGTAGGAATTGGTCCAAGTAGATATATAATCTTTGTTTTCATCTTTTCATTTTTTTCTCAATTTCATAACTATTTTTCATCAATATTAACATCTCAAAAAATACCAAGTTTATTTATCTTTGGGTCTAATAAATGATATCCCTTGGATTCGTCACTATAACCAATAAAGATAAGTTTTTCTCCTTTGCCATCGAACTTTTCTCTCTGCTGGGAAGGAATATGTAAATAAGCAATGCAACCAAAAACTTTGAGATGATTTACTTGTGGTTTTCTTCGATGCCAAGCGTCGTATGGAGTCTTATTGGGAACTGGCTTTGTTGGGGACCGATTCAGAATATAAACTGTTGCATTTACTACTTCTGCCTAAAAGTATTTTGGAAGTCCTTTTCCTATCATCATGCTTCGTGCCATTTCAACTATTATACAATTCTTTCGCTCTGCAACTCCATTCTGTTGTGGGTTGTACTGGACTATTAGTTGTCGGTGGATTCCTTTTTCTTTGCAATAATTCAAGAAGGATTTTCTAATAAATTCACCTCCTTGATCTATGCGTAGAGTCTTTATTTTTCTGCCACTTTGATTTTCCACATGCGTTTTGAACTCCAAAATTTTTGAAAATGCATCTGACTTTTGCTTTAAAATATAAACCCACTTCATCTTGGTGTAGTCATCAACGAACAACTGAAAATATCTATTATTATTGAGAGATGACATTTGAGTTGGTCCACAAATATCTGCATGTACTAACTCGAGAGGAGCTCTGGCTCTATATGGTGTTTTCGAAAATGGTAAACGATGCATTACCAAAAAATATACATCCTTCACATGGCTTGTCTCGATTTGGAATATTTGGAAAGCCAAATACCATATTTTTCCTCTTCAATAAATGTAAGCCTTTATAGCTCAAATGTCCATACCTCAAATGCCAAAGGTTGTAATCTTCATATGTTGTGCTCTAAAGTATGAATTTCTCAATCAATGTCAAATTAAGAGGAAAAACTTTATTTGAACTTCACTTTATAATCTTTCTCCGGTAGCTGGCCGACGCTCAATAAATTTTGAGTTAAGTTTGGCACATAAAAGACATCCTTGATAATATTGGCTTTGCCTTCTTTTGTTTAGATTGCAATTTCTCCTTTTTCAGTAATTTTGTGTGCTTTGCCATATCTAAGTTTTACTTCTAATGAATATGACTTATTGAGATTCATGAACATTTTTCTATTTCCATACATGATTGGTACAACCACTATCCATGTACCAAATATTCTCATTTTGTTGTTGAGAGTTCAAGTAGGAGTAAAATACTTGATTAACCTCATTTCTTTCTGTGAAGTTGGCCTCGTTTGAATCTCCATCATCTTTGTACCAACAATCTCTTTGGAAATAATTTGTATTTTTATATCTTTTACATTTATTCTGGCAATTTTTATGTCGTGACCATTCCTTTTGCATATTCTGTAATACAAATATGAATTTTGATTAAACTTTCTCGGACTAGAAATACTTCTTTTTCCTTGTCCCCATGCCTGAAAGATTTGATATCTGCTATGACCTCTACCTCGTGCACCTTACTGAATTAAGTTGTTCTTTTGGCCATCTTATTGATTTTTCTGTTCTGAAATATTAACCTTTCCTTAAAAGGCTTGCTCCAAGCTTTGACTTGAAAATCTACTCATTCTTTTTTCATGGGCTTCTAATGATCCCATAAGTTCATACAAAGATAATTTTGATAAATCTTTGGATTCTTCAATAGTAGTGATTATATGCTCGAATTTTGCTGACAAAATTTGTAGCACTTTTTCAATGATTTTTCGATCTTCAATAGTTTCATCATATCCTCTTATTTGATTTACAACTGTAGAACTATGAAAAAGAATTCTTGCACATTTTCGCTATTTTTCATAGCCAAATTATCAAAATCTCGCCATAAATTTTGCAATTTGATAGAGATGACTTCATGTCCTCTAAATTGATTTTTCAAAATTTGTCATGCATCTTTTAATGTTTTAACACCCGTAAAGTGTGGAAGAATGGATCGATTTACACCTTGGTGCGTAAAGGACAAGGCTCTTGCATCTTTCGTCTTGTTCTCTTTATGTTGTTTTTTTTTTCCTGCTGCTGCTAGCGCGGCTTCCTCCTCTAGAGTATATTTATTATACCCCTTTTCAACAATATCCCAAAGTTCATGGGACACAAATAATGTGCGCATCAGGACACTCTATAACTCGTAATCTTGACCAACAAAGATAGAATCACCTTGTTGGGAATAGGTAAAAACAAGTTCACTTCTCCTGGTTGAAGCTATTTTTGTGTATAGGAGGGGTTATCTGGCCAAGGGTGGCTCTGATAACAAAAATCTATTAGGTGTTAAATATAATTGAAAGAGAAATTAAATAAATTGGAGGCTAAAATAGAACTTTGAATTGAAATATTATAATATTTTTTCAAAGTTCATGTACTGCAACTTTGAAATTTAAATTGGACTCACTCTCGGCTCTCTTTAGTTTTTTACTTGAGTTTTACACTTACTCAAGATGCCTTGATTTTTCACTCTGATTTTTCTCTCGGGTTGCATTGCTTGAAATATGCAACAACATTGCCTATTTATAGGCCTCAATTATTCGTAGCATGTAGATTAAAAAATTACCAAACTTTATCACTAAGAAAGTGGGAGACTTAGTGGATGCATTGATTGATCACATAATTGCCATAGTGATACATAATTGCTCCATAGTGCTTCAATTGCCATGGCCGGTTGCACCAATCCTTGATTATGCTCCATTAGTTGTACTTAGTATTTCAACCACTAATTACAAATTACTATTTTAACACTACGAACCTGAATGCTGTTAATAAGCCTTGGTTAGTTGGTAGTGATTTTAACATTGTGTTATATCCTGATGAATGGAAGAAATGTGGTACTATTCATCTTCATGCTATAGAGGATTTTGGTGCGGCAATTATGGATTGTGCTTTACAAGATACTGTCTTCGAGTGCTCGCCTTTTACTTAGTCTAATGGGAACATGTGGTCTTGCTTGGATATGGTGCTCATTCAGCAGAATGGCTAGAGTTATTTCATCAGACCAGAATCGCTCAGATCATCACTTCTTTTCTATTCAACTATCTAAAAAATCTGAATCAAGACTAGTGCCATTTTGATTTCTCAACTGTTGGGTGAAACATCATTCATTCTTGGAGACAGTAAAGGTTATTTGGGAGAGCCCTACATCACTTAAGAGAGATTTTAATATACAGCAGAAACTATATCAAATGATGGATCACTTAAAATAGTGGAATAAAAATAATTTTAGGAACATTTTTGATAAAGTTAAGTATGCTGAGGTTGCCTATGAGCTTAGTGAGCAATAATTTGATCTTAATCCCACGAATGAGAATTGGATGGAGATGAAACAAAAATATGCTACCTTGGCTCGGGCCCTCTTAGTTGAGAAGAGTTTTTTGGCATCAAAAGACAACATGTAGGTGGGCAGAAAAAGGTTAACACAATACCAAGTACTTTCATACACTTTTATGTAAAAAAACGAATGAGATTTTGGATTAATTCTATTTCGATTGATGGAAACACTATTATGGATCCTTTGTTAATAAAAGAATCTGCTGCAAAATATTTTAGAAATATTCTTACTGGTGAAGAATATAATATTGATGAGGAGCTTATTAATTTTGTCAAGCTGATTATTACAGAGGAGAATAAGATTCAATTGTGCTGTAGTTTATCAATAGATAAATTGAAGCAGGTTATATATAGTTTTCATCCGGATAGTGTCGCTGGTCCTGATGGATTTTCAGCCTTCTTCTTTCAAGCGTGTTAGGAAATTGTGTCATTAGATTTATTTGATGCTTGCCAAGAGTTCTTCCAAGGTGTTCCCTTACCCAAAAGCTTTCTTGCTACAACCATTACTCTTATTCCAAAGGTGGATAGCCAAAAAATTGGACCGGTTTTTGGCCTATAAGCCTCTGCAATGTGGTCAATAAAATTTTCTCTAACGTGTTGGCCAATAAGTTATCGAGTATTCTGGCTTATTTTATTTCAAATTCTCTGAGTGGTTTTGTGCCTGAGCTTAATAGTGCAGACAATATCTTATTAGCACAAGAACTTATCTATTCGATCGATAATAGTTATAAGGTTGGTAACATGGTTATCAAACTTGATATGGCTAAAGCTTACGATCATGTGCAATGGAAATTTCTTTATACAATTTTGAGGAGGATGGGATTTCCAGAGATGTGGCTTGTGTTGGTCAAAAATTGCATTGAAAACATTTGGTTTTCAGTGCTTGTTAACAGTTCATCTGGTGATTTCTTTCATTCTTCTAGGGGGCTGAGACAAGGAGACCATCTCTCACATTCCTCTTCATTTTAGCCGCCGAAATTCTTTCTAGAGATATTAATCATTTGATATTGCAAAATTCTATAATGCAAATTGCTTCGAGTGGGCTTGTGGTTTCTCATCTTACATATGCTGATGACATAATTATTTTCAAAGACAAGTGAACGTGGTCTTTCAAAGCTTATGAATTTTCATAAATGGTATGAATCTTCACCCGACCAATTGATCAATGGTTCAAAAATTTCATTTGTTGTTGGTAAATGAGTGAGTAATTCTCAAATTCAAACCATTAATTCAATGAAAAAAACTTCCAATTATATATCTTAGTGCCTTCAATGGAAAAAACTTCCAATTACATATCTTGGTGCCCCCTTATATGAGGGAGGGAAGAAGAGAGAGTTGTTTGTGGATATAATTAAAACAATTTAAAGCAGGTTACAAGGATGGGAAAAGACCTCTCTCACAACAGGAAGAAGGCTTACTCTTATCAAGAGTGTCATTTATTCTATGCCTATGTATTTACTATAGGTTCTTCAACCTCCTAATGTTGTAATTAAGCAAATTGAACTATTTTTTTGTGTTTTTTTTGGGGAACAAATCAGGGATCATTTAGACTGCATTGAGCGTCATGGGACACCATTTCATTTCCATAGGGGGGAGGGAGGACTTGGTGTGCGTTCTTTATGGGATGTGTCCACTACTTTTACATTTAATTTAAGGTGAAAGATCCATTCAGAAACATCTCTTTGGTCGTCATTTATGCAGACTAAGTATTGTGCAAAAATTTTATAATTGTTGATTTTTTAGTTTTTAAAACTTTATATATGTATAATAACTTGATTAAAACCTATATAATTCACCATATATGTGTTTATATATGAGTTTAGCTGATGTTTGTAAGTTTAAAGAGGTTAGAACTTGAAATATGGTTTGATATTTGAAAAAACATTCAAAACTGTTATGATAGAACTTGTAGTTTTTGTACTGTAATAAGGGGGCTGATTTTGTTGAAGTAAATCAATAAGTTTTAGCAATTGTATAATATGGTTACATTTCTCTACATATTAGCTAAGTATGGTAATATGATTGGATATGCTTAAGGAAGTTAAAATTATCATACAACTAAATTGGATAGTAAGAAAATATGAAAATGTGAATCTGTCCTATTTGATAATTTAACATGTTTCAACCTAAACATATTGCTATTAAGTTCAACAAATAGGTACATGCTATTAGAGTTATAATATTTCAATTACATAATTTTTACATGTAACTAAAATGAGAAACTAAAGTATTTGAGGGATTATATTGGGTTCAAATTTGTAAAAATTTGCTTCATACCTAGATAGTTTGGTGTTTAAATTCTTAATATGAGATTTTGTACTTTCAACTTGCCAAATTGGGAATGATACTTGATGTTGAGTAATATTATAAACTATTTTTCATCTAAGGTTGGATAGGAACACTAAACAAATCTAGACTAAGCCACTAACCAAGTGAAAGATAAGTAAAGATCCATTTACAATTACAATGCGTGAATATAGTACATCTTGAAGTATTTATACCTAATATGTTGATGATATTTAAATTGATTGGATGACAAGTATATTATGTATCTTTAGAGGCTTATGATTCTTGAAACATGTTGATAGCAAGATGACTTGTATTTCATATTGAATACACCATTTATAAGCATTTGCATGTGCATGCATGGCATATCGGTATAGTTGAGGTTCTTGCATGCACGATATGATTTGAAAAATAATTTTCATGTATAAAGATATTTATTGGCACTACTAGTGAACCGAGACATGCGAGGTGTGCTTATATGATATTTTTGGTATCGCAAGTGGGATACTCCTCGGTGGATCACAAGAAAAGACAGGGGGTGGACCTTTGATGATCACGAGAAGATGGTCCACTTGACTACGACTTTGTTATGATTGATGCCGTGGGTGGAATATTTCTCGGGTGATCACAGGGAAAGACAGGAGGTGTATCTCTAGGAGTCACGGGAGGATGGTCTACTCAATTTTATCAATTCATTATTGACCATTTGATTATTGATATTATGTAGAACTCTTTCTAGTGCATAGTAGGTGGGCCAAGGGCCATATAAAATAAAGTGATTTTGAATAAAAACTCTTTGATTTATGAGTACTCAAATATGACATAGTTCTGGTACCATATCTTATAGATGAGTTGCATGAGATTTTATATTATACTCTTGGCATGCATGATTTGAGTATTAGCTCATATAGTTCATGCATTATAGATGAGCATGATGAGACTTAGAATATCTGGCTACTAGGTTGGCAATGAAGCTTTTACAGGCTTTCAAAGATTAATGTACATGGATGACGATCTGTTCGGTTATTTTGTGGGTTGTGCTTTTGATTTTACAGTCTTTTGTATTATATTAGTGACTTTATCTTGTATATCACTTTCAAAACTTCATTGTAAATGAGTTTAAGTTTGTAATAATTTTGATAGCTCTTATTATTGTTCAAATAACTATTTATGTATATACAGT